>RJWH01005849.1:0-66956 GCA_004363575.1 Solenodon paradoxus
TGGAGAAGTGAGGGCTCAGAGGTGAGAATTTTGGAGGAAGTGAGGGCTCAGAGGTGGGAATTTTGAAGAGGAAGTGGGGGCACAGAGGCTAGACCAAGCATTGGAATATCATGGGATTGCTAGACATTTGGAAGGACTATATCTCAACTCACATATGGCTGCCTTCACTGACCACCATCTTGAGGGCCTTCTGCTCACTTTCCCATCACCCCCTTGTCCCTGGGACACTTTTCACAGTCAGAAGCACCCCTATTCCTTTCTTTCTGGAGCACTTACATGGCACCAGAGAAGGGATTTCGTTTGTCTTGCCCCCTTCCCACTGTACCCCCTAGCAACTGACAGAATCTGAGATTTGGAGCGACTGCCCAGCAAGCGTTTGGGGGAGAGAATGAACTGAGTGGAAAGTAATGCTGGAGGTAGAAGGCATGAGGGACGGGGAAGGGAGAAAGGTTGGAGGAGCAGGCAGGAATCAGGAACTGAGAGACTTTACAAATTGTGCTAAGAGACTCTAGAAGGTCATGGAAAATCATTCAAGGACTTGGAGCAAGGATGTGACAAAAGTCAGCACTGTGTTCTTCTGGAGGCAAACACAGAAGGTGGGAAACCTGGAAACCAGGAGAAAATGAGTGGCAGGGCCAGTGCTGTGTGTCTCTGGCCTCCCTGCAGTCCCCACCCCGTCCCCCTTGACGAGAGAGTGTCTTCCAGCTAGAATGGGTGCTTAACATGTCAATCAGTGATACATACCTTGCCTCCAGATATCTCCCTTCAAGCCATTATTTTCACATTTCGAAAATGGATCATGTGGCTAAGTGTGGAAAATCATCTTCCAGGAAAAAGAAAAAGAGCTGTGTCTGTCTACCGGGCCCTGTGTGTTTTCACTGAACCAAGTGCTCTCTCCGTAGGTGGCTGCCCTTGGCAGCGCTCGGGTTCCATGAAGCGGGGCCGGGGTTTCTCTGACATTTCAGCAGAGTCACCAGTGGGTGGGGTGGGATGCTCTGGGCTGCCAAATAGGTAAGTTGCTCAATGTCCCTGGAAAACCTCCGAGGAAAGAACTGTTTTTCGGGAGAGTATTTTTGGTGCAGAGTCATCTTTAAGTTAGGAGAGAAATGCCTCCCTGAGGCTCTCAGAGTCATTCATAACAGCATGTTATTGCTAGAAACCCCAGAAAAGCCCAGACTCAGCTCCCTTAGGGGAGGTCCATGCCTTCCCAGAGAAAGTCCTCGACTTCTGAGCCCACGCCAGCAACATCCCAGAACACATGGCCACCGTAGTGGGGCACCTCCTTGCTTCTCTGCTTTGGGACCCCCAGGCTGTGGGAGATGCCAGTCGACCTCTCTCTGCAGAGGACACTGCGGTCCCCATACGAATGCCACCGCCGGCCCTTGTGTAAGGGGGTGCATCTTGTGGGACCCTCACAGTTGTTATTTTCCAGTCCAGGACAGTTCACACAGGGGAAGTGTCTCACCCAAAGTCACACAGGTGACATCGGTTGCGGCATGGCCGCGACCCCTCTCCACATCCCTCACCTCAAGGAGTGGAGCTTTTGGGGAACCCAAGTCCATTCATTCCCTGGTTCTATAGAGCTCCGCCCACTGGTCGCATTGAGAGTCACCCACCTGCTGGCCTGCATCTAAATAGTAATGGTCTGCAGCAAACATTTGTGGGCTGGGCTATTCAGCTGCCAGCCTGCCTCAGTTTCCCCCATAGACACCCACCCTTCTGCCTTTGTGCACAGTCACAGCAGGCGGGGTGTGCCTGCCTGTTCTCCCTCTCTCCTTCTCATGCCTCTGGCTGCACCCAGCGGAGCCTTGAGTGCCTGGCTCTGGGCTGGGAGGCAGGGCTGGAGGCACTCCCAGGCCAGTGGCAGCGTGGCTTGCTGGCCATCCTCCCCCTGACCTTCCTCAGGCCCTGTTGCTGAACCCTCCAGCAAGCTCTGCGTTTCTGGCCGTTTTCCAGACTTCACTGCCCCTGTCTGCCAACTCTGTGATAGCCCCTGCTGGTCTTCCAGTAAATTCCATTTGATTACCACACAGCTTGCAATCAAGAACCCTGACTAACATACAACCGTTTATTGAATGCTAAGTGTGAGCCAGGCACGTTACATGTGATATCTTGTCAGATTCCCCCACGGGCCCGTGGGGAAAGCGTCCTAGCCCTGCTTTCCAAGAGAGGAGGCCTGGGACTGCAGACCTGGGCCCAGAGCCGCACAGTGGGGCGCAGCTGTGTGAATCCAAACCCAGGTTACTCTGGATCTGCATTCCACCCTGTCGTCCTCCTCTTTTGGTCCCAGCTTCCAGCGCCCCAGAGAGGCAGGGCTGGCCCGCCCGGGGCTTCCAAAACGCAATCTCCATGGCAGGCCTGAGACTTGTGGCAAAAATACTTTCAAAACCTAATTTGCTCACATCCATGAACACCTGCCAGGAAGGAATTTGAGGCGTTTGGTCTAAACATGGAAAAGCTGAGTTCACTTACCCCCAGAGGGGGCACCTGCAGGAGAAGGAGAAAATGGCTTTAACCCTTTCCTTGAGTCAAAAGAGGAGGCCAACAGATTCTCTTTGCCTCTCTCAACCCCACAGAAAGTCAGAGCATGGATGCTTTGTTTATCTTCCTGCCTTCTCGATTGTCACTTTGTGGGGTATTGGAAGGATGGTTGAGCTGTGTATGCAAAATCCATTTAGTTCCTAGGGGAAATGCGGGGATTTCTCAGATCCAAGCGTCTTGGGATTTTTTTTTTTTTAAGGAAAGGTGCAGGCAGGAATGAAGGTGAGCAGAGGAACGCAAGCAGGCAGGAAGAGAAAGGCATCAGGAGCACCTTATTTATTTTATTTAGATGTTCACACTGCTTGCTTCCCCCACCACCCCCAACTGGGTCCCAAAACCCAGGGGTACATGGCCTGCGTCCTTCAGAGGTGATTGACCCAACCGCTGCTCTACCAGGGTGCGCCGAGTCGAGATTTTAAGGCCTTTGAGACCAGTCACTCCTCATCATTGTCCTTTCTTAATGATGTCAAAAGACATCAAAAGTGAGTGATACTGCAGGAAAAAGAAACTCCCTCGCTTGCTCCTGTGGCAATGGACATACAGAAATCCCAACTCAAACCGGACATACAGATTCCACACTGAGAGCCAACTTCATATTTCATTGCCAGAATGCACCAGCCACTCCACAATCACCTGTTGGAAGTCCACACCCCTTTGTGAAAAAAGGGTCACACTTTCAGGACAGAATCTCCAGGTCAAGGTTTAAATGGCTGCCTTTTGGGCTCTGGAGGAACAAATTCATAATTCTGTGTGGAGGTGGGCAGCGATCCGAGAACTGGACCCTGATGGTTCTCGTCATGTGACTGAGCTCTGGATGATATTTGGCCACACCCAGGTGCATGCGTGCCTGCACTTATGTGAAATTACATGCCTTTTTTAATGGTATTGCCAGCATCGAGATCTGGCTACCCCACCGCAGTAAAGGATGGCTGGAAGGAACAGAAATCCACTAAAATAGCTCAGATAAAAGGGTGATTAATTGGGGGCATAATAAAAGGGATTCTCATAAAAAGAAAGTACAGAGGAAAGCCTGGCCTTGTGGGAACTAGAAAGTGGTTTGGCAACTCATCTTCCCATGTGTCCCTTTGTGGTACCGCCTGGCATCTGTTTCTCTCTGAGAGGCAGTAGACCAGCCTCTCTGCCTCCTTGTGGTTTCTGTCGCTCCACAACTCTGGCACGAACCAGCAACCTGGCACTACCTCCAACCTGTTTCCAGAGAATCCTCCAAATTCAGCGCCATCCAGCATGGCTGCCGTCTCTGGATGTTGCCATGTTTGCGGGAGGGAGTAGCAGTTCTCTTGAGCCACAATAATGCCTCGTCACCATCGTCACACCTCAGTGGCTTACAAGGGGCAACAGTTCTTTCTGCGTACTGGGCTGTGGGTTGCTGGCTGGTTCAGTGGACTGAGATGAACTGGGCTTGGCGGAACTCACGTGGGCATCGGTGGTCAGCTTTGGGTAGCTGGGTGGTTTTGCAAATCTTGGATAGGTTTTCTCATACATCTAGATCTTCCCTGAGACAAAACAGATGATTGGACTCTGATTCTGTGTGGCTCATCCTTCAACAGGTTAGTTTGGTCAGGTCCTTGTGGAGAAGCAAGGATGCAAGCCAGAGAGATGAGTGAAGGTCTCAGAGCTTCTTGAGCCCCAGGCTCAAAGCGTGTACAGGGCGGCCTCAGTTGCATTCTCTGGTCCCAAGCAAGTCATAGATCAGCCCTGATTCAAGGAAAGGGAAGATAGGATCCATCACCCTCTTGATGGGGGAAGTTACATCGTCATCTTGCGAAGGCATGGCCACTGGAATGGATGAAGACGTGGGATCACTTTGGTAATTATTTTATCACCGAGACGGAATCTGATGGGCTCAGGTCAGGGCTTGGTCCCCCTGGCCACTTAATTCTCTGTGGTTTGCACGTGTGTGCATGTGCAGGGGGAGGGTCACATGAAATGTAGGCATATTCCTTTCAGCAGCTGCTGCTTGAGCCAGGTTAACTTAGAAATGTTCAGGATCAAATCTTCAATATCCGCCGACCCTTAAAACAGCTCCTAATTTTAGTTTGGACAATTGACCACATAGACTGGATGGGAGACCTTCAGTAGCCCTGAGAATGGAGGCTTAACTTGGACCTAAAACCTAACACCAGTGTGTGCTATGCTGCGAATTAATCATTGATTCAGGAGTGGGGATATGCTTCAAATCAAACCAAATTGTATCAAAGACAGCTCTGAGACTGTTTCTTAACCACCATGGAAAGGCATCCATCCTTTCCTGTTGAGTTTGGACCTGAGATGAGGGGACTCTGGAACTATAGCGGCATCTTGCCACTTTGTGGAGCCTGCAGACCCAGGAGAGTATAGAAAAACACAACGACGAGGGAAACTAGATTCCAGTATCTAAGATGCTAGATCAAGCCATGCCTGAACCCATTAGCTCTTGGACTATTTACTTACCTACATTTCCTTTTCAGCATAATCTAGTCTAGGTTAGATTTTCTGTTACTCTCTCCCTAAAAGGTCTTGATCGGGGTTCTGACCAATGAACAGAGAAAATGACAGATGCGCTAACTACTAGAAGGTAGACTTATCAGCGTTTTGAGGAGCGAGCCTTTATTTGATCGAGAGTGTTTACTGTGTATTACTACAGGAGTAAAGCTAATGTATTTAAATTCTGGGATTGCATTATGTAACTGCTAAGACCAGTTTTAAAAATATCTCCCTATTGTTATGAATACAAATATCATCCTGCTCACATTTTCCTGGACACTGTGACTATTCCTAATATAGGATCAAAAAAACCAAACAAACCAGAAAGCAGTTGAGGATTCCCCATCTCTGGACCTTGTCCATGTCATCTGTAAGCAGAGAGCTGGACAAAAAGCTTGAGTCATTTACTCAGCATCTTCCATTCCCTTCTGCCTACGAGGAAAGATATACTCTTAGGTGTCTGCCTGGCTAATGCTTCCCCTTTTCATTGCACTTACTGCAGCGTGTACTTTAATGTTTTAAAACTTTTTACCTGGATATAATTTCAAGCTTAGAAAAGGTTGCAAAAATGACATAAATAATTTTTTCTTCTTCCCTCTTTTTAACTGCCCCCCTCTCATTTTGTATGAGTTTGAGATGTACATGGTTTTTGTTTCGTTTTAAAGGGAGGAAGGAAGGAAGAGGAAGAAGCTTTTGTTTTTTAAGAGAAGGAAGCACTTTTATTTGTTTGTTTCGTTTTGGTTGTTCCCTCCAGTCCCAGATCATGAGCTAGGCTCCTTGGGGTCTGCATGGTTCATACCCAGCTGTTGGCATGGGGTCCGCACCACCGGGAGCACCGTGTGCTGTTTTAAATACACGTTTACATATTCAATATGGTCACTGCAGTTGTGTAAGCCAACTCCTTTATCGTGTCGCCCAAGTCTCATCTCTTTCTTGTGCTGTGAACGGTTAAGACCTAATTTCTTAGCAACTTTCGAGTTTGTAATGTCATTTAGTATAATCACTAAGTGTAAAGAATTCTTAAGTCTCCTTTACCAGGACTCACGGTTTACCTTTTGCCCCATTTGCTTTATTATTCATTCATTCATTCATTCATTTCCCTCTCTCTGCATATAGATACATACACATATATACACACACACATATATACATACACGCATGTACAAACATATATACACACATACACACGTATATACACACATATGCACACGTACATACACATACACATATATGTACACACATATACATATACACACACTCACTAGCCATTTCAGTGTGTTTTGCCTAAGAACAAAAATATCCTCTTTCATATCAGCAGTTCAAGGATCAAAACCAGGAACAAGAACATGAGCACAATTCCATTATATCGTCCACAGACCATATTCCAACTTTGTCACTTGGTCCAGAGTCCAGGAGCCAATTCGGAACTAGGACTGTGTTTACTATTGTGTTTTTAAATCTTTAATACCAAACTGCTCCTCCACTTTTATTCTTTATGACCATCACCCTTTCGAAGGTTAAAGACCAGTCATTTTACAGAATATCCTAAACTGGAGTTTATCTGGTGTTTCCTCACAATAATAATAATGATAATAATGATTCGTAATTCATATGATGCATTTGGGGGAAGGACTAACACCCATGTGATGTGTTTTTCTCAAGGTACCGTATCACTAGGCTCATGAGTTTGCTTTGTCCCAGTTTTAGTGATGTTAGTTTTGCTCACTTGGATAAAGTGCTATCTATCAAGTCTCCTCATTGTCACATTACTCGTCCCTCTTGTACTCAAGAAATCATCTATGCAGAGATAGTTTGAGACTCTGCAAATGTCTTCTCTTTACCAAACGTTCATCCACTGGTTTTATCATCCTTCAGCAGCTTTGCAACTCTGCCCTTCCTTTCATGTTGATTAATTAGCACTCTTTTGTAAGAAAGGACTTTCTTTTTTTCTCCCATTGTTGAGTTTATTCTTTAAAAATCTTTTTTTTAAATCACTATGAACTCCTGGATTCTTGCTTTACACGATGTAAAGCACTTGTTTTGATATTTAAGTTGTCTCAGATTTGACGTTGTAGTGTCTCCAAGATGGCGCCTGTTCCTTTCACCAGGACTCCATTCTTTGAGTAAGGCCTCAGGGCAAAACCAGGACTTCCAGCCTCGTCTACACAGCCTTGAAATCTCTGCCTTTATGGGAGTATCTGTGCTTGATTAAAAATTTTAATGCGTATGAGGCTATTTAGGTGTTCTGTTTCCCTTGTAACAGTTTTGGTAATTTGCCTTCTTTCTTTTTAAAGGAAAGGTACAAGCAGGAATGAAGGCAGGCAGGCAGGCAGGAAGAGAGAGGAGGAGGAGGAAGCGCTTTATTTTTATTGGGTTGTTCACTTCAATTATTTCCCCCTCAGCCCCGGTCTTGAACCCAGGACCTTGGGATGGGATGTATGTGAAATTGCTCCCAGGTGTACTAAACTGCTAGGCCACTAGGACATACCCTAATTTACGTTTTTTTTTTTTTTATAAAGGAATGGCCCACTTCATTAAATTATGGACTTCCTTGCAATAAAACCTTAAAGCCATTTATTATCATTTTAATGCATTTTAAGGTTTATAGTGATACGTTCTCTTTTATTCCTGGATTGATCACTTGCTTTCTCTATCTTTGTTCTTGTTCTATTGCTGGGGTTAATCAATTGATTTAACCTGTTCAAGAATGAACTGTTGATATTAGGAATTTTCTTGATTGGGTGTTTTCGATTTTGTTGAATCTGCTCTTACCTTTCTATGTTATCTATGTAGGTATTTATATAGAAGTATTTCCATATTTTTGGTACTTAGTTTTTCTTTTTCATTTTAAGGTAATGCTTAGATAATTGACTTTTAACTTTTCTGTATACGCATTTAATTCTGTACATTTCCCTCTAAGTGGTGTTTTAGCTAAATCTTATAAATTATGATGTATCATATTTAGCTGTTATTCCCTCAGCTCAATATACTTTGATTTGTTTTGTCATTTCTTCTTTGAATATAGTATACTATAAATGTATACTTTTTTCTTTTTTAAGGAAAGGTGCAGGTAGGAATGAAGGTGAGTAGGAAGGCAGGCAGGAAGAGAAAGGAGGAAGCATTTTATTTTATTTTCGTTTACTTGTTCACACTGGTTATTTTTCCTGGAACTGGTACTTGAACCCAGGGATATGTGGCCTTGCTTTTTCAGAGGTGACTGACCTAACCGCACCCTCACCAGGAAGTGCCTGTATTCTTTAATTTCAAAATACGTGGAGCTTTTCTGAATACTTCATTGCTATTGATTTCTAATTTAATTCTATTGTCATCAGAGAACATCCTTTGCAAACATTCAATCTTTTGAAATCCATTGAGATGTATTTGATGGGCCAGCATTTGATTATTCTACAGTAGTTGCGTATTGCGTTCGATGAAAGTCAGTTAGGTCAATGCAGCTAATAAGGTTGGTGGTTAGTTCCTCTATGTTCTTGTGATTTCTGTCTACTTCTGTAAGTTACCAAGCGAAAGGATGTCAAAATGTCCAGTGATGATTTGTATTTTATCAATTATCCCACTGATTCTGTAAGCTTTACTTCATGTATTTTAGACACTTTTCACAGGCTCATTATACAATTATCCATTTATGCAGCTACGCTGCTATGCCTTCCTGATGAATTGGCTCTTATTGTTTTTTAATGTCCTTTTTTATCCTGAGGTATAGTGTGTCTTGCAAAATACAGAACACCCCCTCCCTCCACTTTTTTTACTTGCTGTTTGAAGGTATATCTTTTTCTATCCTTTTTTTTTCTCAGAAATCTGTGTCTTCATAGAGCACATTTCTGTAGAGAGCAAATAGCTTGACCTGAGCTTCTAATTCTGTCTCATAATGTCTGCCTTTTCATTGGCATGTTCTAGTCTATTAATAGTTGATATAATTATCGATATAACTGGATTTTGGTCTACACATTCTTTTTACTGTTCTATATTATTTGCATCTGTTTTTGGTCATTTACTTTTTCTCTCTGCATTACATTACATTACATTAGGTTTAGTCAAAAACTTTTAGATATCTCATGTTACTTCCTCTATATTGGCTCTTCATCTATATACTTTTGTGTTTTATAGATTTCTCAAGAGATTACAATATGCATTCCTAACTTATCAGACACTGCTTAGAATTAATGTTGTACTATTTCACATACAATGTATTATTAGAAGATTATAGTTCTGTTTATACCATCGTTTGTGCCATTATGATCATGCATATATGTTCCTATATTACAGTGCTTAGTTCTAAAATGTATGTTTATTTCCTTTTTTTTATAATTTCAGTGTCTCAGCTGAGCCTCTCCATCTGTTATGTAATTACGAAACGTTTTCCTTTAAATCCTTGAGCATATTTAGAATACTTGCTTTGAAGTAGTCTTGTGCTAATTCAAACATTTGGATGGTCTTAAAGTTAGTTTCTTTTAACTTATTTTCTGTTGATTATGAGACACGCTTTTTGTCTTTGTTTTTTGGCATGCCTAGCAATATATATTATATATTGAACATTTTAAGCAATACCTTTGAAGCCTCTGGCTTTAGTTACTGGTATAATGCTCTATAATTGTATATAAATATACAATATTTGTATGTTTGCTGACTTAATGTCTACCTACCTCACTACAATACCGCCAGACACAGGGGCAAGGACAATTCTGATTTTGTTTACTATTATCTTTCCTTTGCCTGCTGTTGTCACTCAATACATTATAGCACGATGAATAAATGAATGTGTCGTTTAATAATCACCACTCCCACATTGTGTTTTTTCAATCTTTCTTCTCTTTTCTCAGCTTAGCCCTTAGGCTTGCTCTTCTCGCCATCACAGACAGCTGCTACAGTTCCAGGTATCTCTTGCAACCACGACGATGCCAAGGGAAAGAGAAAAGATTGTCTTTTCCCAGACGTTTGCTTTGAAGTGTGGAGAAACTTTTCCCACAATTCCTCCAGTTGACGTCTTTTCATATCTCATTGGTCAGAACTGGCTCTCATGCTTATTACTTGAATTGCTGCTAAGGGGAATGGGGTCACCAAGATTATCCTTGAGTTGCCTGAAGGAGAAGTAGACACCGGAACAAAACCTAACTTGGTGAGCAAGGACAGACAGAGGAGATTAGATGAACAATGGATGGCAACCAGTGGCGACCCTTCTTGCAGATATGGGCCCTGTCTTCGTGGAGCTTACAGTCTGGTAGGGAAGATTTGTCTAATCACCCTATGAAAGGAGAATTAAAATTGGGGTCTACACTCTGAAGGAATGGAAAGTCAGTTGTATGATAACAAATACCAAGGAAACACTCCCAAGATGGAGGTGAGGGTGGTGATGGTGATTGGAAACATGTGACCTAAAATCAGGGGCTACCAAAGTGACAGGGGAGGGGTGGGGGAAGTGGGATGAAGGGAATTAACTGTAAATGAAGGGAGAATAAAGGGGGGGGAGGGAATATTAGTAAATCTGCTATGCTATTTGTAAATGTAAAAATACCACTTTGTATACCACAAAACAAGTCATTGTCAAAATACAATATCCTTTCAATAACAATAAAAAAATAAATTAAAAAAGAAACATGGCCTAATTCCTGTTTGCTTTCTAGCTGTGTGACTTTGGAGAAATCACTTCACCTCTCTGAGCTCCATTCATCTATAGCGATGGTTAAAGGGTTATTACAAGATTAAATGAACCACTCTCTGCCATCGCTTGGCCCCTGGTAGGCACCTAAATTGTCCTCTTTCCAGTTTAATGAGGGGGGAAGATGGATGTGTGGTGTTAGTAACAACACAGGATGATTTCCTCCTGTTGGTTTTGGAAAACAAATCTTCAACTCATAGCTGTGACTGAGTCTGACATCATCAGACACCAGGCCCTTTAAGAATCACCCCCTTAATTGAACATGCTCAGCGTGAGTGATTGATGGCAGTCCTTCTCAGAGCCTGTCCCGAGATCTGGAGATCTGTCCTTCCTCTCCCCACCCAGCCTGGGCTCGGGCTCACTATGGAACAGGCACTGTCCATCCCTGACGGAAGATGGCCTCTGTCTGGTGTGAGCCTGAGCAGAACTCATCTGGATTGTAAACTTCGGTGGTTTGCAATCACCTGGTGAGGTTTCTGTGCAGCAGCTGGGGCCCAGCCTCCCTAATTAAGAGCAGAGAGTGGTCGTGAAGGGGCGGCCTCGGGTTCTAGGTGCCCTCCTCCGTGTCTGTTTCTAATAAGGGCAGTTAGCACCAGAGGCGCAGGGTGAGCATACTGACATCATCTCCCCAGCTGTTTTACACATCTGTAACATGCCTCATTAGGACTCTCTTAACACCTCATCCTTCCCTGCTCCACACAGCTCCAGTTGCATGAGAAAGGCTGCTTTGGCCGATGAGCGCCCCACCCCCCACTCCCTCGCACTCTCCCCTCCACTCCCAAGTTGGGGCTGACTCTCAGTCAAAGATTAGCTTGGACGCCCCCCACCCCAGGCAGAGTTTTCACAAGGACATCCCCGTTCAGCACACGCGCCTTTAAAGTGCTAATGACTTCAGTCCCAAGGCTGGCATTTCTGTGTGATAGCCTGTTGTTCTGGGCCAACTTTGTGTTGGGGAGTAAGTAGAACATCTGCAGCAGCTGCAGAAATGTTTTTGCTTATTTTGAGCATTCTAAGTTTTTCCTGGCCATGAATAACCACCATCGGATAAATCATCCCATGGTGTGTAGGAAATAGTTGTTTTTCCACCCAGAACAATAACAACAAAGGCCTATCGTGCACGATGGCTATGACATATAGAAAAAAAATTCCACCCTATTTATATATGGTGAAGCAGTTAACTCTATCCATAGAGGTATCGATGTCTGTCCATTGCTGAAGTTGTATGAAGCTAGAAAAATGAGAAATCCCCTTTGGTTTCACTGGAAAACCGACATGGCTAAGCTAAAATAGAAACTTTTTTTCATAACAAAAGACAATCAAGTACAGGAACTACTCTAAAATAAAAAGAAAGGTTGCTATTCTTTTAAATCCTCATGAAATACAGCAAAGGCCCCAGATTTAGAAATCTGGGTTCAAGTTCTGCAATTGACTAGGAGCTCATTTTCTCCATTAAATTTCATCTTTTGATGGGATGATAAAATGCCTCACAGGGTTTTTGAGAGGATGAAAAATGTAAAGACTGGAAACTGCTTAACATGACAGCTATCACGAGGTACAGGCTTGAATACATTGATGACTTTTGTCACTGCTGTGACTGAGCCTACAACTGTGTTCTCGTAGAAATGCAGAGTAGTCGTGGAAATTACATATTTGATCACCTCCAGAGTGCTGCGAAGGCCAAGGTTTAACTAAGATAAAATGATGTGGGTGGCAAGAGGAGCATTGCATGGCCTCTGAGAAAGAGAAAAAAATGGCTGCCAGTGAAATGCTAAGGAAAAATGTCTGCCTGTGAAACACTAAGGAAAAATGGCTGCCCGTGAAATGGTGGCTTGTGTTTTTCTTGTTACATCAAATGTCAGAAGCATCCTCTTCAGTTAGGATCAAGTAGGGTATGCCCAGTACCAGACAACTGCAAAGTTCCAGGGCTTATCCAACCAAAGTTTATTTCCACCTTCTGTGACCTGTCTGAAACAAAGCCACTGCTGTGGTCACTTGGGGCCTGTGTTAATTTGCTCAGGCTGTCACGAGAAAAGACCACAGACTGGGTGGCTAAAACAACAGAAATGTATTGGCTCACAGTCAGGAGCCCACAAGTCCAAGATCAAGGTGTCAGCAGGGTCGGTTTCTCTGAGACCTGTCTCCTTGCTTTACAAATGCTCGTCTTTTCCCCGCATCTTCCATCCCTCTGACCTCCCTTTCTTATATGTACACAGGTCATATTGGATTAGGGTCCTCCATAATGACCTTATTTTAATTCAATTATCTCTTTAAAACAATTTCTTAAGTATTTGAAGTCACACATTTTTTTTAACCTTTATTTTTTAAAGGAAAGGTACAGGCAGGAATGAAGGTAAGCAAAGGCAGGCAGGAGAGAGGAGGAAGAAGCATTTTATTTATTTCATTTAGTTGTTCATCTTGGTTGTTCCCCACTGGCCCCCAGACTTGGTCCTAGGTCCCAGGTCCCTGGGATTCATGTGGACTGCACCCATAAGGCTTAACCACTGAGTCACCAGGGCACACCGTAATTACCTTTTTAAACACCCCCTTTCCACCTGAAATCTCATTCTGAGGTCCTGAGGGTTAGGCTGTCAACATACAAATTTTGAGGGGATCCAGTTCAGTCCATAATGAACGCAGACCTTGGAGGCTCCATCTTGTCATATACTTCCATGGTCACCAAGGTACATGACAAATCTCAGAGATTCTTCTAGACTTCCCACTCAGAAACAGCAGTGTTTGGCCAAAGTAGGTTACATGGACATGTCTGACTGCAAAGGGCTTTACCCCCAGAGAAGTGTACAACTGCTTTGTTCCAGAGCAAAGAGAGCGGGCTTATTATTTGTGAACACTTTTAGAACTGCCACCAAGCCCAGTTTCAGAGATACTAACAAAGGACATCTGAGAACTGTATAAGATAGGAGATTAAAAAAGAATTTGAAGATGAAGTCTGGTAGAGACAGCAGTCAAGCGAATCTCTCCAGGCCTAAATTTTCCCTCTCAACAATGGATTAGGTCTCAACAGTGGATTAATTAGGTCATTCTCTAATGATAATAATTTAATGACCATAAGTGTGAATGGTCATTCAAACAAGGCGAATGGGCTTCTGGAAGGCATCAGGAATCTCTTAGACCTGTGGAAATAGTCCAATTTCATAGATTGGGTCCTCTTTTCTTGCAAGCAGGCCCAGGCATGGAGAAAGCACATGTCACAGATCTTTGCCATTTCCTCCTTCTTGTCCATTTCTTCTTTTCTGCCATCTCTCCAGGTGAGTGGTTAGGTGAAGGGAGTCTGACTTCAGCCAGGCAAGTGTCACCTGCCTCTAACCATGTTTATTGGCTCAGGGATGGTTTCATGACAAAGCCTGAGATGATGAAATGAAAATATGTCCATTGCCTTTTTTTCTCCAGGCTGCAGGCACTGTTCTCTGCTGGAGGGAGCTCTCTGATTCTCTGGGCACGAAGCAAATCAGATATTAGGTTCAAAGCTGCAGGAACCATGTTGCCACCACAGGAATCCTGAGAATGCAGTACACGTGGTGCCAATGCTTTGTCAAAAACCCACCTGATTTGACCTTTTTTTTGAGCCTCTGGAGCTAGCTGTGCCTGAAGCCAGTTTTCAATAACACAAATCCCAAATTCTCTCTTTGGGATACAAAGCACTTTGCTGTCACTTGCAACTGAAGAAGTCTCCACTGAACTGGAGTAAAGGAATTTGAGCTTTTCATCTAATAAGAACCACAATGCTGTGCCTGAATACCAAGAGAGATGATTCCATATGACCTTCTAGCACTATCTAAAGAGTTCATCTCTATCCATTTCTTGCACTCACCGTGAGGATTCCTGTCCTAGAATTGTATTTTATGAGTTGAACTTTCATAAGCTAGACATGAAATTCACTCAGGTACTGATTATTAAAAAAAAAAAAAATTATGTATGCATTAAAAATAAAATCACTGTCTTATGTATCACTCAGTGATGTCTTCATAAGTAAATTTATTTTCACATTCAGTGCTGGTGAAACCTGAGTAAAGGTGTGCCCTCCTCCCCTTCCGGCACTCTGTGGCTAACTGATCTTGTTTTCCTTTTTGCTCTGGCTGCTAGGAAGCTCAGAACTAGATTCCATGCTCCATCTCATGTTGTTCCATACCATCTTGTAATCAGGACATTTTCCTTTTCTTTCGTTCTGTGTATCATACATCGTATATGTTTCTGTTGTACACCGGCCCAGATTCCTTACTGGCGGAAGCCTGTAATACACAAATCAAACGTGTCCATGTTATTACCATTAGAAAAGTGATTAGCAGAGAGAAGGAGATTGTAACGAGGCAAAAAGTTTTCCTCTGAAACCTGAGGCAGATAGCCCCAAATCCAGGTATTGATGGGAATGATAGGGGCCCTGCATTTTCATTCTCCCAACTCACACTGCTTTCTGTTTTTAATATCAGAGTTGAGGTCCCTGAGGAGGTGGAATTCTTCTCGGTGTGGCCTAGGGGGGCGAGGAAATGATCCAAATCAGACAGGCTTTGGCTGTTTGCTCGCCCTGGGACCTTGGGCAAGGCACGTGGCTTACTTTGCATCCCTGAATTCTTTCGTCAAGAAAGAGTTGCCCAATGCAGGGGTTTGTTGTACAGAGTTGGGGAGAGTCTGGCTGCATGGTATCTAGCACAGTGCCTGGCGGACTGAAACCTCAACTCCACCCCACAAACCGGGGAGCTGTGTCTTCCTCTGGTTAGGCACCTTGTACACTCTGCTTTGTGTCTGTCAATCTGTGATCCTCATACTTTCTCCAGAGTCAGCCCAGGAAACAGCAGAACACGCTCTATGCATTTGATTCCTGTAGGGACGTTAGAGGGACTTGGGTCTTTCTGTGATTTAGAGTCACCTGGATGAGCCCCCCTGTCATCCCCAAGGATTTCTTTGTTGTTGTTGTTGTTTTCCCTCAAGTAGGTATTAGGGAAAACATTGCTGGCAATTATTTTCTCTCATGCAATAAAAATCAGGCAAGTGATGTCCCTCCCCCCACTTTGGATGCTGGGAAACACAGCAGAATAAATCACGAACAGATGAATGGTTTCATTTGAACACCCAGCTCTGCTCCACTCAGGGGACAAATAAGCTGTATCCTCTGACATAAGAGACTCCCAGTTTGAAGGGTCTGGTGAGGGGCTCGATCAGATGGAAGGAGAGAAGGTACGGGAGGCCCAGGAGTCCTTAGAATGATTTATTTCCTCAGAGTCATGCCTTCCCCCTAGAATTGAGGATTTTCTTCCTTTGAGAAAATATTTCCAAGGGAATCTGTGAGGCTTGGTTGAGGCTCAGCAAACCCTTGGTAGAGGCTCTGCAAACCTTGTGAATTTCCAGAAGTTGCGTTCACTCTCCCAGAACTGAGCAAAGATGGGGGTTTCTGAAATCAGCTGGGCTGTTAAGTCTCCCTGCAGCCACTGAACAGGGCTTTACGCACCCAGCCTCTAAGGCACACTGGAAATACGGGAGCCTGAGGACTCAGTCGGAGCTCATTGTTCTGAACAGAACTGAAGTGGACAACTCAGGAAGAGGATGCCCTTGGTAACAAAGGTCATACTGGCAGAGACAGCCATCTGGTCCCAGAACGGCCCAGCTCTTCCCGGGGCCCAGAGTGCAGATGCAAGCACACAGCTCTGGCTTTGATTTTCAGAAGTATTTGACTTTTTTTCCTGGTGTCTTTTTCTCTAAACTTACCCATCTGTTCCTCCTCCTTTCATAGTCTGGGGTAAGGTATCTTACAAGGTGCTTCAACATTCAGAATCTGTTTCATGTGTACAAGGGATCATTATTTATACTAAGTGGGGTTGTTCCAGAAAGTTGAACACATTTGGGGGGAACAGGTGTCATAGATCCCTTTGAAGATCTAATGAAGACTGCTAATCTCCCTTCTAGGGAAGAATGTGTGGTCCATGCATGCACACACACCCATACGCATGCCACAATTTTGCATATTATTTAATGAATCCACTAAAGTCCATGCATGGAAATTTAGAGACTGGTAAGCCCTGCTAAGGAGTGCAAGACTATCCAGAGGTCAGTTAGAATACTCTACAAGGAATTACTTTCAGCTCCTTGTAAGAGAGACACAGAATAACTATGACTTAAGCAAGATAGATATTCTTCTCTTATAAAAGAATTCAGTTAGGCATTTCATTTAACTGATGTTCATAATGTTGTCAATATCCCAAACATTTTTTTTTTAATCTCTCGGCTCCACCATCCTTAGTATCTGTTTTCCTCCTCATTGTCTCTGATAGTCGTTAAATGGCTGCTGCTGCTCCAGCCATCACATCAGCATTCTATGAGGAAGAAAGTGAAACAGGAAAAGGAGAACATCAAAAGTCCTCCCAGATGAGTCAATCCTGAGCAAATGTGCTTTCCTGGAAGACTCCTTCAGTAATTTCCACCCTATGCTCTTGGGCAAAGTTAAGCACGAACCGAAAAGAGGTTGGAAATGGAGTTTCTCATTGGGATCCATTGCTAATCTTACCACAATGAGGATCCTATTCCTAACAAAAATAGGAGTATAATTATTGCCTAGGCAACAAGCAGTCTCCATCAGAGGAGAGTTAAGAGCAGAGATGTGGAAAATCATGTACGCATGCTATGGATTGTAGACAGGAAAGAGCAAGAGAAACAGGTGCTAGGGAGTGTGTGCAGGGTCCTAAATTAGTTTGATGGAGAAAAGGAGATGTGGAAGAGCTGGAATTGACAGGACGTGGTGATGGATGGGGTGTGAGGGCAGAAGAGAGGGAAGCTTTGGGAATATATCCATGGAACCAACCAGGGTAAAGACATCTGGGAGGGTGGGAAGAAGAATGTGATTTCTGAGAGAGACAGACTGAGACCCAGGGACCCTAAACACTGGAAAGATGGCAGTGCTCTCTCAAAGTGTGTCCCCTTCGAGGAGTCCAGCAGTACCCTGATTTTTCCTGTAATGACAAATGCTTTTTCAAAAACAGCTTCAGTGAGTTGCAACCTTCATACAATAAATGACCACATTTTAAGTGTAGAGATCAGTGAGTTTTATCAAATGTGTACACCTTTTGTGAGACAACAGAGATTATTCCCACCATTGTGGTGTTTCTTTGTGCCCTTCCCACTCAGTCCCTATGCCCCCTGCTCCAGGAAACCGCTATCTGATTTCTGTTTGCCTTGTTTTAGAATGTCGTCTAAATGAAATATTCAGAAAACAGTCTGTTGTGTTCTACTTTTTTAAGGAATGGAGGCAAGCAGAGGGCAGGCAAGAGGACAGAGGAAGAAGAACTACTTCATTTATTTTACTTTAGCTCATCTTGGTTGTTCCCCCGGCCCTGGGATGTGAACCTGGGTCCCTGGGATGTGTGTGGCCTATGCGAGCACAGGCGGCGGACCAGCGGGTGCCAGCATTCATCTGCTTTCAGTAGCGCCATGCTTCTTAGATTCAAGTAGTGTGTTTAATTTTATTTCCAGGGAGTCTTCTGTTATATGAATATACCACAATTTCATGTGTTGAGGATATTTGGTTGACTTCGGTTTGGGACTATTATGGAAAGACTTTTTACATTAGTGTACTAGCCTTTTCGAGAACATGTTTTTTTCCTTTCTCTTGGGTATATTGCTGGAAGTGGAATGACTTGATCATATGGTAAATATAGACAGTAAGTCCTCATTTCATGTCATCAGTAGGTTCTTGGAAACTGACTTAAAGCAAAATGAAATATAATGAAAACAGGTCCTCAAATAAAGTCATTTTTTCAACTTGCACTGAGATTTTCCCCCAACATTCTAATGAAACATCACTGAATGAAACAGAATTATTTGATGACTTGGTGTATATAACTTAAAAAATAATATTTATTGAAGTAACTGATATACAGAATAATATGAACCATATGCAAGTTCCCCGTTTCTCAAATATATGGCAATACATCCCGCCTGTCACCAGATTACCAAAAGTCCTTCACCATTGTCCACTGGACCGCGCTACCACTTGCCCCCACCTCCCACCTCTTTCCCCACTGGTGACCCCAATTCTGTGGTTGATGCCCAAGGGTTGGTGTTTGTTTAGTTTGTTCACTTGCTTTGTTTCTTCATATTCCACCTATGAGTAAGATCAACCAGTATCTGTCTTTCTGCTTCTGACTAATTTCACTTTGTATAATCCCCTTTAGTTCCACCCATGTTGTTGCAAAGACAGAACTTCATCTTTTTAAGGGCTGTGTAGTATTCTGTTGTGCATATGGACCACATCTTCTTGATCATTCATCTGAGGTTGTTTCCAGTTCATAGCTATTGTGAACAGGGCTGCAGAAAACATGGGGGTGCATACATCTCTGTGAATGTTTTTGTGTCTTTTGAGTAAACACCCAGAAGTGGGATGGCCAGATCAGATGGGATTTTCATCTTCAACTTTTTGAGGACTCTCCACAGGGGTTGCACCAATTTGCACTCCCACCAGCAGTGTAAAAGTGTCCCCTTTTCCCCATGTCCTCACCAGGATTTGTTGTTTCCAGACTTCTGGAGAATAGCCATCTCTCAGGTGTAAGGTGACATCTCATTGTTGTTTTGATTTGTATTTCTCTGATAGCTAGCAAGTAGGTTCATCTTTTCATATGCCTGTTGGCCATCAGGCTTTTTAATTTTTAAGAGAAGCTGTCAAAAATTATTCTCCCAAGTGGCTGTACCTCTCTAATTTTCTATCAGCAGTGTCTGAGCCTGTCAGGAGCTCCACATTCTCAACGACACTTGCTATGGTCAGACTTTTCCGTTTTAATTTACTTTAGCCATTTCTGTGGACATGAAGAAGTAACGACTAATTTGTTATTTCATTCTGTATTTCCTTGATGACTAGTGTCTTGCTATGCGCCTCTTAGAGGTTAGTGCATCCTCTGAGCAGATAAGCAAAGTCTTTGGTCCACTCTTTCAGCCTGGGATTCTTTTATGGTATGATTATTGAGTTGTAGGAATTTTTATATTCTGGAGACAAGTCCTCTGTCAGAGAATAGTCTGAAATGACCTCCTCCCAGCAGCACTGCCAACTGTCCCTGCCTGCACCCCAGCAGCTTAGAATGACCCCTCAGGCCCTGGAGGGGTAAGACACCTAGTGCGATTTAGTGTGGGCATTCAGCAATTCCCAAAATGCATGAGACCGGCTATGCCTGCTTGTTTTCACTTGGCCTACGCTGAGCACTGAATGGCATGTCCGGTCATTTGCTCAAGGCCACACTGGCCATGAATGTAGAAGCCTTGGGACTGTCTGAGGGGCCCTGGGAGTCGGCGAGAGGAAAGGCAAGAGTAGGATTGGTGGAGAAAGGGCTGCAGGTGAAAGTGGAATCTACCCCGCTGGGCTGGAGCGTGACGAGTCACCTGCTTTCCTGGTGCCTGCGCAAACGCGCCAGACATCCAGATCGCAGGTCGCTTCCAGCACGTGTGGCTCTGGCGTGTGTCATTGAACAGCCCAGGTAGCCTCGCCTCAGGCAGGTTGGTGCGGAGACTCGAGGATGCAGAAAAGCAGGTCGTCTCTCTGTCTCCCCTGAGTCTGTTCTCCAAGGCCCGTTATTTCATTCTTCAGGCCTCACTGTGGGCTGCCTCAGGGCTAAGACTGTTTTGTGCTGGCTGATTCGGTGGCAACTTCTCCGCCAGGGGCCCTGCAGCGGGGCCGCAAGCTCACTCCCAAGACAGGGCGACAGTAACCAGTGGGTGTAGAGCTCGGTGGCGGCGTCCACTTGCAGGCTTGGGGCCGTGAGTGGTGATGGAGGGTGGTCCCTGTCCTCCCGCAGAAACGCAGGGAACCAAGCTCCTCTGAGAGGGAGGAGGCTGGGGAGCGAAGGGACAGAAGCATCCACAAGTGGCTGCCAGCCCTGCACTCTGGCTGTGTTAGAGGAGGAGTGTTTACAGTGATCTGGGTTCAAATCCTGCTCCGCCCCTTTCCGACTGTGTGGCTTCTTCCAGCCTGATGGTCTCATTGATGAAATGGAGAACATTCCTTCCCACTCACTGTGTGTGTGTGTGTGTGTGTGTGAATGAAAACCACGGAGAGGGCCCCATTTGGCACTCTGGCCACAGGCAAGTGCTCAATGGTAGCGCTTACTATTATAATTATTATCATTCCCCGGCTTGGGCCTCTGGGAGTCCAAAGATGGCCCGGAACCAGCTGTGGATCATTAGGACCCATGTGGCTGACATCTGGGCTCAGAGACGAAAGTGCTAAGGATGTGCTGCTGCCACTCAGCCCGCAGGACATGGCGTGATGGGGGCTCAGGCCACAGGCTGACGCTGTCACTGTCAAGCATCCACATCGGGGAGGGTGGGTACGCTTCTGTCCAACTTGGCATCTCATGACTTTTTAAATAATAGCCTGAGAGCTAGCAATCTGACTTAAATGCACATGGAAGAGGTGCAGGGTCTGGTGATTAGGGCTGAGGAAATAGGAGGAGACCCAGGAAACTGAGGAGTCAGAGTAGTGATTAGTTGACTAATGATCATTGCTATTTCTTGAGTTCTTACTGCTGGCCAGGCCCTGTGATAAAGGATTTGCATCTGTGCAGAGAAGGCTGGGTGTCTTCTGGTGTCCATTCTCCCTTTTCTCTGGTAGAAGCCCCTGACTTTAAACTGAGCACCTCGTGGTCCAGAATAAAGGCAGCATGTCTATTCTTCTTAGGACAGCAGGGCCACTTTCAGGTTGGTAGGAGGCAAACTGAAGAGATATGTGTAATTTCAATATTCTGCCTTTCAAAGGATGGGATACGTCCCTTTCTGCCTATATACTAACTGGTGTGATGGTGAGTTATCTAAAGCCATGTGGACAGAGCAATACCTGAGGCTAACAGAGCAACAAGAGACAAGGAATCTAGCTTCCTGGAATGATGGGACCTCTATATCGGTTCTGAATTACCCCAACCATTTTTTGCTTTTGTCTTAAGGAAAGGTTCAGGTAGGAACAAAGGGGAGTAGGCAGTCAGGCAAGAAGAGACAAGAGGAAGAAACATCTTCATTTTATTTTTGATTGATTGTTCACACTGGCCCCCTCCCCTGAGACTTGGAACTTGAACCCAGCAGTACGTGGCTTGCTCCTTTAGAAGCGATTGACCCAACTGTCACTCCACCAGGTCACGCCCCTGAGCCTGTACTCTTATGTGTGAGACAAATGGGTCTCTATGGCATAATATGAGTTCTGTGATGGTGAAAGAACCCCTCACAATACGTATGCATCTCTTTGAGAACATGCTTCCATTCTTTGTTGAGGTGAGAAATACAAGGCAAAGAAAACTTCAGTAGTTTGTTCTAAGGGTGTTAGTGAGTATAACACTAGTTGATATAACAAGTAGGCCCAATACAAGCCCATGTCGTTTCATTGTATCCCCTGTGATTGAGCTCCCTAGATACTGTACTTTTTACAAACCAAAGGTTTAAGGTAACCCTGTTGAGTTATGTGTCAAAGCATATGCTCACTTTGTGCCTCTGTCACATTTAATTAAGATCTATGCACTGTCTTTTGAGACGAGATGCCACCACACACTTCCTCAATTATGTTACAGTGAAAACAACTTTTATCGAAAACCAGAAAATTCATGTGACTTGCTTTATTATGACATTCGCTCTATTGTGGAAACTGAACCCACAATATCTCCAGGCTGTACCTGTACCAAACATATATAGCCTTAAACACTATGAAGTTTATTTCTTGCTCACCTAATAGTAGCGGTTAAGTGAAAAAGTCAGTGGAGCGGTCTTTTCTCTTCACCAGATGCCTGGAATGATAGAGGAGTTTTTATTTTCCACATGTTAATTCCAGAGGGGTCCTGGAGGTGATGTCCATTCCAACAAGTCAGAGGGCAAAAGGACAGGAAGAAGGGTAGACGAGATCTCATGGACAGGCTAGGAAGGTGCATACACAGTTTCTCACATCTTATTGGCTAGAGCTCAGTCTTACGGCAAATCTAACTGCAAAGGAGGCTGGGAAATGTAGTCCATCTGTGATTCTGGAATGAAAGGAATTATTTTGCTGAAAAGCCAGCCTGTGTCTACTAGACCAAGGTCACTAGTTGCTGCAGAAAGGGAACTCATTAGTCTGGTTCTGAAACTACTTATCTTTAGGTTTTTTGTCTCCCAATTTTGAAGCGAAGATTTTGTTTGGTGTCTCTGATAGTATTTTTCAGATTGCTTTTTATTTATTTTTTGCATTGCTGTATGCTTTTTCGGTTATTGAATTCACAACTTAGTCTGTGTATATTTCACACCACACTCACCACCAGAGTTCTGGTGCCCTTTATTTACACCCACCTTTTCCCCTCCATCCTTCTCTTGTGCCCTCTTGTTCTGGCCTCCATCCTTCTCTTGTTCCCTCTTGCTCTGGCTCCCCTTATAACTTCCGTCTTGTGTCCTGTGCATTTTGTTGAGATCTGTCTATTTTGGTGATCTTTTGATTAGAGTACAATCTCTTGTTATTCGTTGAAGTGCTGGTCTGTTGCTATGAATGTATCTCATAGATGTCCAATGTGATTAAAGTCCATAATCAGTTGACTTTCTTTTTTCTTTCATTTAAGGAAAGCTGCAGGCAGGAATGAAGGCAAGCAGAGGCAGGCAGGCAGGAAGCGAGAGGAGGAAGATGCACTTTATTTATTTTGTTTAGTTGTTCATCTTGGCTGTTCCCCCTGGCCCAGGATGTGAAACTGGGTCCCTGGGATGTGTGTGGACTGCACTGGTTTGAAGGCGGCTGATCAGGCCATGCCTCAATTGACTTTAAGTAAGAAAGCTTACCTTAGAGAATCTGAGTGAGTCTGATTCAATCATTTGAAAGACCTGAAGAGTAAAACTTCCCTGATGAAAAAGAAATTCTACTTGTGGGTAGCAATGCCCTGCTGCACCTGACAGCTTTCAGCCCGTCTTTCTGGCAGGCCTACCCTGAGGATTTCACATGCCCCAGGCTTCACCACTGTGTAAGCCAATTTCTTGTCTAAATCTCTTTACCTCCTACTGGTTTTGCTTTGCTGGGTGAAAAATGTCATTTACCTCTGCCCAGGCCTTAGCTCTCCAGGTCTTCTTCTTGAGACAGAACTTGATCTCACACTGATGTGCATTAATATGCGCCGCAAATATTCATTGGACACTTCAGATAGGCCAGAGACTGTGCAGCGAACCAGCCAAACTTGGTCCCTGACTTTGTGGAACCAGTGGGAGGACAGGCTTTCATTAAATAATCAAACAACTATATAGCAAAACCAACAATAAATGCAATGACAGGAAAAGTTCAAGGAGCTGTTGTTGATTTTTTTTTTTTTAATGAAAAGATGTCGACAGGAATGAAGCCAAGTAGGCAGGCAGGGAGAGAGAGGAGGAAGTACATTATTTTTATTTAGTTCACACTGGTTATTTACCCCTGGGCTTGGGACTTGAAACCAGGGTATATGGACTGTGCTCCTTTGGAGGTGACTGACCTAATCGCTACTCCACCAGGGAGCATCCAAGAAGATTTGATATCATCTGAAGTGTCATGATGGTGCCCCAATAAGTGACATTTGGAACCAAGCTCTGAAGGAGAAGTGGGAGCATATTGAACTAAGGGGCAGGTGGGGATGACCCGGGAGGAATGTTCCAGTGGGAACAGCATGGACACAGGGCTTGAGGTGGGAGGGAGGTTTGAGAATGAGCGCAAGCTTGCCTGGAGAGCTAGAGCATGAGATGGCTGGAAATGAGAGGCTGGCTGGGTTGGTCCAGAAGGATCTTACAGGTTATTTGAGTATTTCGATCCTTGTCTTAAAAGTTCTGGGAAGGCACTGAAGAATTCTTAGCAAGCAGCTGGTGTGGCCAGGTTTTCCACTGAAAGACGGCAGGGCTGTGGTGGACAGAGAATCGGAGAGAACTATAGTGAATGCAGGGAGAGGAGATAGGGTCCTGCCGTGTCTCTGGATCTTTCCTCTTATTAGAGGAAGCGTGACCTATGCCAAGCCGAGGTTCCATGAGTTTTTCTTCCAAAACACCCTGGCCTTGCTCTCTCCATCTTCCTTCTACCTGAAATCCAACCATTCCATTGTCAAAGTCCTGCTCAGTGGCTCTTTCACTAGGGAAGCCTGCCTGGGCCCTACCAACTGGACCCACCTGGTCAGTCACATGCTCCTATGATGCTTAGAGCACCATATCTTTGATAAACTGGAATTTTGTTGCTTCTCTGGAGTCAGATCTTCAACCACCACTTGCTGACTGTCAAGATGTCTCATGGACAATTGGAGGCATGCAATATAACATGTCTTCCTCCATCTCCAGTGTGCCTTTCCAGTCCTGTGGATGGTGCCAGCATCTGGCAGGATCCTGGCAGTCATTATTGACTCCTCACTCTCACTCATCCCCCCTCTAATCAATTGTGTCTCCCTCTGATTGCCAACTCCTGCCTGAATAACCATGACCCCTAAGTAGTCTCTCATCCTCCCATCTTGTCTGCACCAGTGCATTTCCCATACAGCAGAGAGTCTGGAAGAGGTGAGTCAGTCCATGTCATCGCCCAACCCAACCACTGGTTTCTCCTTGTCTTTGTGACCGAGCCAACCTGTTGACTGTGCTCCCCAAGGTCTGGCGGGTGCAACCCCATCAGCCTCACCCGTCCTGTCTTACACTCTTGCTTTGTCTCTACAGTGCTCTCTGGAGATGTCATCGGACCTCCTCTTACTGGGTTCCCTCTGCTTGAACGTTTCTTTTCACCAGCGCTTAGGCTATCTAACTCCCCTTAATGCTTTCAGATTTTGTTTAAAGAGAGTCATTGATTCCTCAAGTGAGCTAGGCACATTCCCAACACTCTCTTCCATGGAACAGATCATAATTTATAGCTACAGGCTTATTTCTTCCACATCTCTCTCCTCTGGCAATGTGCATGTTCTCAGAGAATGGGACATGTCAGCTTTCCTCTCCATATAGGTTTCACTCCTTGAGTACAGAAGAGTCCTTTGTTAAAGAAAAAAAAAAGAAGATTCTGGAAGCACATGGTACTGTGGACTGTCGCTCTCCCTTCCTCTCACTTTCAGGATGTGCCTGAGAGCCTTGGGGATGACCTGAAGTCCAGGGTCAGCCAGAACCCACACCCTCGGAGCACCCCCCACATCCCACCATGTCTGCCCTGGGCTGGCTCTGTGGTGGTTGGGCCTGGCAGGTGCTGGTCCGGGCAGGTGCTGGTCCCTCTCTCACTCAGGGGAGAATAATTCAGAGTGGAGGATAAATGAGAAAGAGTGCAGCAATGCATCTGAAATGTTACGAAGTGCTCAGACCCTGCTACTTAGCGAGATGGAAATATTTATGCAGAAGGATATTCATTTCAATACAATTTATAACAATAACCAATAGTGACAACGAATTCTAACAATAGAGTTACAGAGAGCATGGTTCCTCCATTGACAGAATCCCATACATCATTGAACACGATATTTAAGAAGAATTTAAAATAACCCAAAAAATACTTAGGAAATAGTAATGAGATAAACTAAGAGTTAATGAGGTCCAAGAAAAGGTGGAAGTTGGCGTGTAAGATTAATCAATCCCTCAGGGCATTACAACCAATTTTAAGAACGTTGATTTTCCATCAGAGTTGAGAAAATAGAGATTTCTGAAGCAAGGGGATAGCTAGATCAGACTTACATTTTTAAAGTGTCGTTCTGTGGTTGTCATGGGAATAAATTGTATAGGAAGGAGGATAGTTAGATGAGATGTGCCTGGGGCCAGATTAATTGTGCATGGAGAAAAGTCAGCACTAAGACCGACTTTGGACTGAATATCTGGAATCCAGTTACTATTTGCTAAGATAAGAAAGATGGAGGATTGGGAAACTCATAAAAATGTCAAGGCCACTGTTATTACATGCCATTTTTAAATCGGTTGACTCCATTTCATCCTTACATAAATGTACACAATTTAGTTATTCTCGTCTACTTTTTAAAAGCAACCAGGAATAAGTGAAGTTATTTTTTTCTAAGTTGTCACAATTAAGACAATCACACAGAATTCCAATGCATGACTGCATCTTTGCTTTGCTTCTGTTGAGTACATTATACCTGCCTTTCTCCCCAGCAAATGGTGTTACGTGAATGCATAACAAGGTCTTTCTAAAGATCAGATCTGGCATTACAGTTGACTACACACTTTAAGAGTATATACTGTGTTTCCTGGTCATTTCCAGGAGGGTTATGTTCAAAGCAGATTCACAGAAGAAAAAAAAAAAAACAATAGAAGCGTTTTAAGCAGAAGTATATTATGCCGGTCAAAGAAATTTAAGTCCTGTCAGACTGCTGGAAATCAGATGACCAGTGTTGCTGAAATGTAGCACGATGCATTTTTTAATTGAGTGAATGTATTACCTAGAAACATTTTGTTAGTGAATAACGTGGTGCTGGACTTCTGAAAATAGGACCAGAAAACACATGCTTACACACACACACATCATCATCATCATCGTCATCACTGAACGTTGGTGCTCTAAAGGAACACAGAAGTAACCATCTTATTACAGAAATTGCAAAACAGGGCCCAGAACAACTAAGTTGTTTTTCAAGATCACATATACAAATAAATAATAATAACTCATTGCAAGAAAAATAATGACTGAGGTAATGGATAGTAACCAACTTTATTGTGGTAATCATTTTGATCTATGTCATCACCTGAAACTAATACAATAATGTAACATGGCAATTATATCTCAATAAAAAAAGGAACGAGATATTTTTCAAGAGCAGGAAATATATATGTATATATAATATATATACACATGTAGAATAAAAACAATATGTAATATAAGTAAAATATATATAAAATATATAAAAGTAGGTTTAATAATTGAATATACAGATAATGTAAATTGGTATACAAATAAAAGTATGAATAAATAGAAGTAAACATATAATAGTTATTTGGAACCATACAGAAAAACTTGTTGGAAAAATACATCAAAATACGAACAGATGTCTGAGTAGTAAGCCTATTAGTATTTTTTCTCCTTCTATTTATATGCATTTTCTCTTTTTATTTAATAAGTCTGTTTTCTCTTAATAAGTCTGTATTATTTTAATAAGTCAGGCAAAATGATTTGTGGCACCAGAGTGACACTTGTGGATTTAGTGCTGGTGCCTGATTTAGATGCTACGAAAAAAATCAAGCTCAGTGGCAAAAAATGAATTTTGGACGGGCTTTTCCAAAATCTCCCGCCTCCTTAGAAAACCATCACACCTCACTCAATTGGAATGATGAGCTATTTTCCAACTTTTAAAAGTGATGCTACAAAGAAAATACCAATTTAAAAACAAGAGTGCTTTTAAGAAGCATAAAGGGGCATGTCCTGATGGAGCCGCGGTTAGGTCAATCACCTCTAAAGGAGTGCATACCACATACTCCTGGGTTCAAGTCCCACGTCCAGAGGTAAGCCCCAGTATAAACACCTAAGCAAAAATAAAATTAAGAAGCTTCCTCCTCTGTGTCTGCCTGCCTGCTTACTCGCCTTCATTCCTACCTCCACCTTTCATTTAAAAAAAAAAAAAAAAAAGATAAGAAAAGAAACAGGGTGCAAATCATATGATAAACTTGACAAGCACCGTCAGGAATAGAAATAATCTTTTAGACCGCCAATTTCCTGCTGGGGCCAAAACACCGATATGTCTGCGGATGGATTTTAGGGACTCTGTGTATATGACATCTTATTGAAACACTGAGTTTGGATCTATTTTGGGGGAGGGGGTGAGTGTTCACGATGCTTAGTATAATCTCAGCAAGTCCCGTGGCCCCCAAACATTGAAGATTCACCAATGTAAACAAGTCTAACCACACAGTAGTAAACTTAAAAAACTATTCATTCTGCAAAGGCATACTTCATGCCTGCTGTGCGCCCGTCACGGGGGAGGTGGTGTGAACCCGCAGACAGTATCCATTTGGCGCAGGTTGTACCCCGAGACCGGCCAGTCAAGCACACAGCACGTCCATGAGAGTCCTGAGCTTTAGCAGGACTCAGTAACTTTCTTGCCACTCCCGAGTTATTCATTTCCTGGGGACTCACCACATCCAACACCCAGCCTTTTGTCACGCTGCCGAGCTGGGTCCACCGAGCGCTTGAAGGACAGCTAGTGCACTAGAGACATGTACGTGCCGTCCATACAAAATACACGATGGATTTTGGAGACTAAGTCTAAGTCAGAGAAGAGAAAAAAAGCTCTTTAGCGTTCTAGGTTGGTTCCATTTTGCAATGATTGCTTTCTGATACAGAGGTTTAAATACGAGGTATTAGTAATATTCACTGTGTTCCCTTTTGCTCTTTAAATATTAGAAAATTTGAAATATTGTGTGGGGCTCACATTCTGCTGGATGATGCTGTGTGGGCATTGGGCACTCGGGGGTGAGGACAGACAGAGTAAGTACCAGTTCTTAGGTCACAGCGCAGCTCTAAAAAATAATCTCTTAAAGGCTGAATGTTGACAAAATTGGGGAAAATAAGGACTTCAAAGTACCGAGAAGGTGAATTGCGGTTGGGCAAGAAAGAGCATTTGCTGTTTTCTTTCACCCAGCTTTAAATGCGATCTGGAGGTGCCAGTCTGATGACTGAGAAGGAAACTCAAGAGTGGTCAGTACAGGGACTCCCCCATTCCTGGGTTGTGTTGGGGAGCCCAGTTTGCACTGGTTGCCAAGGAGAAGCTCAGTGTCCCAGCCAGTGTGCGCCCAAATTCACATGGAGTTGGAAGTTTCACTGAGACAGGAAGCCCCAGGGTGTGTAATTACTCCACACAGTTGCTTCTGCGGTCCTGCCATCCCTGAAGTCAGTCCCCTGAGGCCAGGGGACTGATGCCTCTTTCTGCTGGATCCTGAGATATCCCTTTCCTCATTCTCTACCTCCTTACCCATTCTTCTCTCCCCTTTGACTTCCACCTCCAATACGTCTCCACCTTCCAGGCGCTGACCACCATCTTTAGGCAGCTGGGGGCAGAGTTCTGTGACCTGCCCCACGAGGGCTGACTCTAGGCCAACGATGAATTTTATTTGGCCCGCACGGTGTTCAGTGTCTACTTTGATGCCAATATTGTGCAGTCACGAGCTCTCACATAAAACTCCACATTTCCAACCTGTCTTGAAACGTTCGAGTGGAGCAACCCTGGGCTCTCGTAGAATTCTGTGGCGACTACGGCTGGAGGAGGTAGCTGCATCCATTTCATTCCTTTCAGTGAATGAACAGTTTTCTACTGCCCGTGTGACTTTCGTGTCCTTTAGGAATAAAATAGTAAATAATTTTTGGGTTATTTTGAGAAGGGCAGGGCCCAGGGTAGGGCAAGTGAGGTGACTTGGGTGCAAAATTGAAGAAGGTACTTATTCTTGTAAACTCTGGAGACTGTCAACCCTAGGAGCCTTGATCCTCCTGAGTCCTAAACCTACTGAGGTTTTCCTTCCGACGCATACCTCAGTCTTCTAGCAACTTCCTCTGTCTTTATGCTATTGAGGTACCTACAAAACAGGCCTGATGACAGGTCCTTGGTCAATCTGAGGAGGTCCCTTGTAGAGAAGAGGTCCAGGCAAAAAAAACCAAGATGGTGACAGACTTCAAAGTGTGAATGAGCAATGCGGCAGGTGAAATCGCCAGGGTAGAAACACCCAAGAAATTCCGTTATAGTGGAAAGAGAGAAATGGCTAGTAGCTGGATGTGGGCTGAGAAAACATTTCTGTTTTATTTTAAGAGGCAAGGAAGTGGAGCGAGTTTATAGGAGGAGGGAATTAATGGGATGGGTGGGAATGAGGTGAACAGTAACCAGTACTATGTATTAATCCTGTATTGACCACACACTGGGCGCTGGACTGACAACTACATTCTGTTCCCTCCTTCAATCTAAAGAGGACCCACCAAACTCAAAAAGGCAGCGTCACTTGCCTCAGGCACATGGTGAAATCGTCCTTCAAAATCCTACATTTGTGGCTTGGTAAAATGTGTACTCTGGCGCACTCACATCTATATAATGCTGTTCATGGCAGTTAGCCCAAGGAAGGTGGTCAGAGAGAGGAACATTAGGTGGTGTGAGGTGAGGGGATGTCGGTCAGGTGGCTGTCCTCTTAGGTTTTCCCTAACTCTCTTTCAAGAGATGCCTAGGGGAGGTTTTCTGCCCATGCACCCTGGGTAGTGTCAGGTGGTGGGAGCCCTGGAGTGGATGCCTCTTGGGTCCTTTGTTCTTACCAATACCCAACCTCATCCTCCAAGAGTTCCCCCACAAGTGCTTTGCAGAGTTCTAAAAACGGGGTTCCCATACCCACAGGACTGGTTGCTGCCTGAGCTGTAGGTCAGCTCATCATGATTTGATATTGGTTCTGAACAAGTCATATTGCGATTATGCAGCCATGACCCTTCTGGGGATATGCACTGACCTCTGCAATGCCAGAGGAGAGCTTGATGACAGGGAGCCAAGCCACAGAGACCCGATGTGGCTAGTTTTGAGGCAGAGATGATGCTGAACACATGTGTTTCTGATCACAAAGCCAAAAAAGAAACAATGAAGAGTTGACCTTGGATAAGAGGCAGCTCACCTGTCCTGCTGAGACAGAAGCCAGGAAGGAAGGAAAGGTATGCCTCCAAGTAAAGTTTGCTAGGACTCATGTCGGGTTTGTGGACAGAAACGGCAGAAATTTGGGAGTGGTTCTTTTTTTACAGCTTTATTGTGGTATAACTGATAAAACTCCTATATTTATATATACATATTTAAGGTATGAAACTTAATTCTATATATATACATTCTGAAATAATCACCACCATCAAGCTAATGAAAAGAGGTAAGAACATTTGCTAAGGGCAGGGGAGAATAGGTGGGACAGGATTTAGAGGAAGAGACCAATATTGGGGACAACTACATTGGGATCAGAGTGAGGGAGTTCACAAGGGGACCCCCAAAATATTATAGGTTACCCTTGACAAATGCATTGAGTTTGGAAACCATGGAATTGAAATGACTACAATATGTCTGGTGTGGAGGCTGGAACCAGGAAGGTCAACAGTCGGATGGATCTAGGGTTGGGGAAGACAAGAGAACTAAAGGAATTGGTGAAGAAGTGGTTTCAGTGAACAACTGTGGGATTTACGGTGGTATACATACTATTCAGATCTCTTTCTCTTGTAAGGGATATAACCTCAACTTGAACTGGCATAAGTAGATTGACTTCCATATGTCCAGCAATTTCAAGGATTTGATGGTCTCAGGCATGGCTGGATCCAGGAGTTTTAACAATGTCATCAAGACAGTGTCTTTATCTCTTGCTCTACTTTCCTGTGTTGCCTTCATTTTCAGAGAGTTTCTCCCCTTTCACTATTCATTTTTTTTTTCCTCTGCAGCTCCAGGTCTGTAACCAACTACTTTGACAACTCCTGTTGAAAGAGAGCTTCATTTTCCCAAGAGTTCTAGCAAAGTCATGTAAGCTCTACTCATACTAGATCAACAAGTCATATGCCCAGATGGGACCACGTCCAATGACCACGTCCAGGGAAACTGGATTCTCTGATTGGCCAGGTCTGGGTCATGTGCTCAGCTCTGAAGTTAGTTTCACTTGGAGCTCAGGCAGACACAGGTGTTCTACAGGTATGTAGGAGAGGAAGAGAGACCACATGGGAAAAGGTGTGGAAAAGAGGACTAGGAGTGAAAGAGTGAGAACAGAAATGGAAGAGGCTGTGGTTGAAAAGTGGGTTTAGATCAGAAGCTCGTGTTGAATCAGAATGAAGACATTAGGATGAATATGAGAACTGGGCATAAGGGTAAGGATTTGTCAGGGTTGGCACCAAAAAGTTCTTCTGTCCTAAGCAAAAAGAGTCCTCATCAGAAGGATTTTGAGCGCTTCCCAGAATCAATAGGAGACTGGACAGTTAGAATCAGGCTACAAGGGGGAGCCAAGAATGTTCCAGAATCAGGAGGCAGAAGCAAAAAGTCACCCAGCCCAATGGCTGCTTCAGTGAGTCTAAGCTCCTTCCATGCTCAGGTGCTTAAGTCATAAGTTCAAGATTCAAAATCACAGAGGAAAGCATCCAACCAGCCAGGCTGAAGTCACGGGTCTGCCTTCAGTCTGCACTGTTGGGAGGAGGAGGAAGAGGAGGAGAGTCACGCCACTTGGGAAGGAGTTGCCCCACACCTGTCGTCAGGTAACACCCGAGGGGAAGCAGTGACTAGACAGAAAACAGAAGGCTGGCCAGCAGCACAGGTGACAAAATGTCCAGGGTAGGTGGGTGTGAGAGCAGGGATGAAATGGGATAGCAAACAGTTCCATCTCTAGGTATGATTTCTTATAGCAGCCCTGGGACTGGGGATCACTGCCGACAGAGGGGGAAACGGGGGCTCCGATGGGTGAAATCACTGGCAGGTGGTAGTACTGCTATTCCAAACCAGGCCTGTTGGTGGCACATAACCCAGTTTGTGGTTTAACTGAGAAATTAGAATACGGTGGCACCCGGTGCCCTCCCTTGTGGTTTGGGGGTGCCCCTTGCCATGGGAAGGTGCAGACTGACTCCTGATCGGCACACTCAAATCCCACAGCCCTTTAGATGCCCAGGGAACCGTCTCTACCCCACCTGGAACGGGTGTCTATCTTCCTTTTTTACCTCCTAGCCATCACTGAAGTCAGCCCAGCTCACCCTCTCCAAAGCAGTCCTGGAAAAAAGGAGGGCAAATTACATCCCCAGTCATGGTGTCTGGCTCTTTATTTTGTCACATGTTATTTTGATGTCCCAGAAAAGCAATAAACATGCCAAGGCATGTTGAGTCCACTCTGGGAGAGTCTGAGTCCCAGGGGTGTGGGCAGGGCATTTAATGACCCAGGCGCCAGGGCCAGACCCCGTCCTGGCTCCCAGGCTTCTTACACAAGACCCCTTCCCACCCCGCCCTTGGGGGCAGGGTCTGGGGGCTGTCCTGTGGCCGAGGAGGACAAACACTTCCTGACGGTCTGGAACCACTTCCTGCTCACTGTCCTGCATTCTGGGGGCGCTGGCCCTGGCTCTGTGTACTCTTGGAGAAGGGAAAACTTCCTGTTGTGAAGAAGAAAAGGCCCTCCAAACAGCTCACTTGCCCCTTGCACATCAAAGTGTTCTTACAAAACAGCATCTTAATGGCTTAAGTATCAATGAATTGGGGACATATGGATCTCATTTGCCATAAAGTGCACATGGGTTTGAAAAATCCTGAGGAAAAATGCCAGGCAAAATATGTTTCAGGTTTTATTGAACCGAAAAACTCTAAGAAGATAGATTTTCGATGGTGACCCAACCCTGAGGAGAAGTCAGGCTGCCCAGGTATGACTATAGAGAAGACGTGGCTTCCTTATGCTGCCATGGCTTAAAGCATCCCTTGAGAGCAGAGGCCCATTAAGTTAGACTTTGATGTAATTGAGATATAAAAGGCTTTTATAAGATCTTTTTCCTTGATAGGGGCTTTTCAAGTGTGTCTGAGATGAGTCTCGCTGATTTTCTGGAAAAGCGTAGGCTTGAGATGGAGATGTGATCTGAGTGTTTGTAGGTCCTGATTCTCTGGGAACACCCAAGAAAGGAGACTTCGAGAAAGTTCCCCAGAGTAATCTCTTCTCCCCCCGCTTCTCCGCCTCCCCCCACTTTGAAAATATATCATCTAATGAGAAAGAACGTGGAAGGCAAGATGGAAGGCTAAGAGAAAAGGAGAAAGGAAGGAAAAGAAAGATGGAAGAAAGGAAAGGAACGATGGGAATGAAAGAGGGAGGGAAGAGAGAAGAATGTTTTCGCGTTTTCCCATAATTCAAGCTTCCACCTCAGGAAAACTGCTGTCACGCAAACATGTATTAGCAATTGAGCTGTTTAAGGTTCTGCATGCAATTTTTCTAGTCATATATTTCTCCCCAGTTTGCAACCTTGCTTTGTGGAGAGTGTCATAAAGAAATGCTTTACCGTTAACACACACTGACTGGATCACATTTCAGGTTGTTACTCTCCGAGACATTATCCCAACGAGAATCCGTGTATTGTGGAGCGATCTGTCGGGGCTGCTTAGAGGGACAGATGAGAGGATTGGAACGGGGCCCGGGGTTCGTAATGAAACCTTAGTCCCGACAAGGGCCAAAGAGGAGGCTGTGGTTTGCTTGGGGGTGGAGGGGAGGTGGTCTCGAGGAATTCACGTGACTTCACTCAGGATGGGTTCGAAACAGCTCGGTGCTGAAAGATGAACATTCCTGTCTGGGGGCTTCTTGAACCTTCTTTACCTTTGGTAGGTGAAGCCCATCTGACCACGGAGGCCTCAGGCACGGACATACCAGATTTCCATTTGGCTTTATTTTTAGTTTTGTGATGTATATGTGTGTGTGTGTGTGTGTGTGTGTGTGTGTGTGTGTGTGTTCTTGTCACTTGCAAGTGGAATATGGAATGTTATAAATAAAGCCCCACTTTCTCCCATCCTGATCACACGCCATATGAGCGTGTGTTGGGGGTGGAGGCGGGGGAAGGAAGGGGGTGCGTATTCCGCGCTGGTCCACATGCACCTGAAATTTCCCTTTGAAAATCCCAAGGCCTGGCCCACACTGACATGAAATTATTATGTACTTTTGTTGTACAACAAATTGTCATCCTATACTGTTGCGCCAGGCCTCTCTACAGAGAATGCAGGTTGCAGTAATTTTGTCATATGGAGTAATATGTCACATAGACCATTCTGGATTTAGACCAATATATACAGTTTCTGGCCTAAGCAGTAACACATGTTTGGAGGAGAGACCATTTCATTTTGCTGGAATGGACAGTAAGTAGAAACACATTCCAGATTTCTTTCTCTTTTTTTCCTTCTGCCCTGAAATTTGGCAGCCAGAGCCCTCCCTGCACTTGATCTCAGGTTTTCAGCTGCTTGCAAACCATGCTGTCCAGAGTCCTCTGAAGCCCACGCTCCCTGAAACTGAAGATCGCTGCCCCTTGGGCTTCCCAGGATCGCTCCACGAGCTGTTTGAAACGATCGCCGCCAAGGACACTCCAAATGTGCCCCATAGCACACAGGTTAAAGTTCGGGACTTTTCTGAAGCTGATTTTGTGCTTTCGAAGTCGGGCCTCGTGGAAGCCTTTTTCTTTTCGATGCTGTGTGAGCGGAATAGGAGAAGCACAGCCGGGAGACGGTGACGAGGAAACGCAGAGACAAAAAGTCAGTGGAGATTCCCACCCCAATTCCACATACAGTGGAGCTCCTAGAATGACGTGGCATCACCCAAGCCTTTTCGGGAGACCTTGTCGCCTCAGGTCCTTATGAGGTTTTATTCTCCACGTGGTGAGTTTGTGTAGGCTAAATGGGAGTACTGATTTTTGATGAATTTCCTTTACTGATTTCTTTCCTCCTTTTGGGCCATATGGTCAGAATCTTTCAGAGCAGCCCTTCTCAGCTGGGGATAATTTTGTCCCCTGGGGATATTGAACACTATCTGGAGACATCTGCCTTGTCATCACCAGTTGGAAGGGTGTTAGCAGAGACCAGAGATGCGGTTAACACAGGACAGGTCCCTACCACAAAGAACTAGACATCCCCATTTGTGTCATTTGTGTCAATTGTGCTGACTCTGAGAAGGTCCTGGAAAACAGTCAGACCAAGACCTCCCACTGGTCAAAACCACCTAAATGACTTGCTTTTAAAGACTTTTTAAAAAGAACCCTCTATACCAAGCATGCATTAAACTTGCTGAGAAAGTGAGAGCCATACTCCACCAAACAAACTGAACATCCAAAAAAGGTATCAGAGGCGGAAAGTTTTTTTTTTTAACAGGATCTTCTTGAAAGCAAAGATTACAATAATTCTGGAACCTGTGGGCGCAGCCCAGGTCTTAGCATACAGTTGGTGCTCAAAAAATTCTTGCCAACCAGTTAATCAAATGATGACTGATGTTAAAAAATGTCCTGCTAAATTGTGCCCGCTGTTGAATATGGCACACACATGGTCTTTTCAGATCTATGGAACCGCACGCTTCACAAGGAAGCCCCTTCTATTTTTGGATAGCTGTGCATTAGGAAGGATAATGGCTTCTAATTGTGATCTGGAGTCCTTCTCCTCGAGAAGACCAGTCACTGCCATTGGATGATTACTGGGCAGGGCGAAAAAAAATTTACCAGGCCCAGGACTATGTCTTGTCACCAATCCAACCTCCGGGTCTTTCCCTGGTCTGACAGTGAAGAGCAGCTTACCCTCCCCACTCCAAAAGAGCCACGGGGTCTTGGTCTTCACGTCTCTAAAATGGGACTGTGATGCTTACCTCACAGTTATATCCAGGGAAGATGATTGTAGTATGAATAAAGCTGCGATGTACTGAATAAGAGTGCTGGCATTAGAGTGTAGTGAATCGGTTTGCCCACATTCTTTTTCATCTTTCCCTCAATACCGTTCCACCCCATTCTGCTGGCAGGGAATCTGAGAGGAGTGATTTGCTTGAGGTCTCGCAGTCTCGAAGTGATAGAGGTGAATTCACACCCAGGACTCAGTGGTTACAGAGCTCAGCTGTTCCTCCCGGTTCCATACCAGGGCCTAGTTTCTGTTTAATCAGTTTGTTATGGCAGAGCCTCCAGATGATGAGAAGACTGACAGCCGGGCACTCAAAGGCAGAGCAAATAGCCCTTTATGGAAAGCACTGGTGCTGGCCCAGGGGCATTGTTACCCAAAGCTGAGCAACGGCATGGGGGTGGGGGTCCAGGGGAGCGCCTTTTATACCCCTAGGTAAAGATTCATCTCCCTGGCTACGTGTGGCTTCTACTGGCAACTCTGATCAGTTATTCACAGCTGTAGAGTAGGGTGGCGATGCTTGCTTGTCCTTGGTCACGATAAGAGGACGTAGCTGCAGTTTCCATAGAACTTCACGTAGCTACAGCTTCCGTAGTACCGTGGGGAATTCCTGGCACACTTTTGCATTGGGGTCAGGGAAGAGGTCTTCTACCATATTCCCCCCTCTTGATCCTCAAGCTGATTTACAGCCTTGGGGATTATACAGGAGACTCTAAGCTGGAGGTGGGAACAGAGGTGACAGTTCGGTGACCTGGTCTGGAGTAACATCTGAAGCTTTAAGGCCTCTAGGCAGGAGGAGATAAAACAGGTGAGTAGGTTTAGGATGCAGGAACCAAACAAGAGTGTAAGTAACAACACAGGAGGGGCCCTAATGGGTAAGAGCCACGATAACCAGCTGATGTTTCTGAACCAGGAGCTCCCGAGATCAGCTGAATCTGTGAGATTCTGGTCTGACTCTTGTTAAAATATTTGCAGACTTCTAAGAGACCACGTTAGTAAGACTGGTATCTCGGCCTGCCAGTCGAGGTACCAGGTACAAAGGGGAGAGCTATAAGCAATAATGAGGGGAACATGTTTAGGGTGTCGGAGAGGTATTTCGGCAGTAGTGCAGCGTGGTGGCAGAAAGGGGTCTGCCGACCAGCGATCAGCTTTGGCTGAGAAGCAACAGGCCCACGCAAGGGGCCCACACAGCTGGTGAATAAGAGCAAAGGGGAGGAGCAGAGCTCAGAACAAAATGAAAAGGATAAACAGGGTCAGGTTCAGCGTCTGCTGGCGGTCGGGTGGGTCATTGGTCTCACATGTCTCTTCCGGAATGTGTGTCAGCCTGAGACGAGTGGGAGACAGTTGTTGGGCGGTCCAGCCTGGACGGTGTCCAGAGGGGTCCTTCTTCCACTCAAGTGGCCTCAAGTCGCTCTGCTGGTGGCTGCTTTCACCCAAGAGTGGTGGATCCAGGTGTTCAGACCTGCAACCTTAAGAGCTGTGAGGGAGGTGAGTGTGATCGAATGGGGCCCCTTCCAGGTCAGCTTCGGGGATTCCTTTTCCCAGTCCTTCTCCCACACTTGGTCACCTGGTTTATAGGGGTGAACAGTTATTCCTAAGGAGACGGGCAGTCTGTCTGTTACCCATCTATGTACTTCAAGGATTGTTTTTTCTAGTCCCTGTTATTTTTTTTTTTGATTTCTAAGTTTCCTAGTTCCTTTAGGTCCCCCTTAGGTCTACTTAAGGGGGCGTCTACCATATAGAATCTCAAACGGGGAAAATCCTATTCTGGCCCGAGGGGCACAGTGTTACCTGTAGGAGGACTAAGGACAGTATGTCTGTCCGGGCTAGACTAGTTTCCTGACATAACTTAGCCACAGCCTGTTTGAGGGTCCGGTCCATGAGTTCTACCTTTCCTGAACTCTGGGGCCGATGGCCGTGTGTAAGTTCCATCAGATGCCTAGGGCCTTAGCCACCTATTGCATTATTTCTGCTACAAAGGCTGGGCCATCGTCTGATCCCACAGGCAACGGTGTCCTGTATTGTGGTGGGATAATGTCTTTCAGCAGTGCCTTGGTTGCCTCTCTGGCCTTTTCTGTAGCGGGAGGGTATGCTGCGACCCAGCCTGAGAAGGTGCAGATAAAAACTAAGAGATATTTATTTCCTCTGCTTGGTCCTATCTCAGTAAGGTTTACCTCTCAGTCTTCAAAGGGAGTCTGGTCACAGCGTTGAATTCCTGCTGGCCCCACAGGACCCTGTCGGGCATTGTTCTGTCCACAGAGGAGGCAGCACTGTGTCACCGAGGCACAGGGGGACAACAGTTGGCAGTTGAGCAATCAGGTAGCTACTGGCTCAGCAAGGTTTCTGGAGCAGTTTTTCCTGGTGGGTAAGTTCATGCTGCTGAAGGCCCGCCCAGTGAGCTAGCTGTCCTGGCACATAGATCTGTGTTCTGGGAGCACCCACCATTCTTCCTTTGTCACCTTCCCCCTTCCTGTTGGGCCTGTTCCTTTCCCTGGGCCGTGTATGTCGGGAGTGGAGGTAGGTCTGGGACCAGCGTGATCCTTGACGGTACTGTCTGTTCTTTGGTCGCTTGTCTAGCTGCTGCATCTGCCCGGTGGCTTCCCTCCAATATTGAGTCCTTTCCTTTCTGGTGCCTCTTGCAGTGGATGTTGCTACTTCCTTGGGTTCCCAGACCATTCTAGTAGTTTGAGGATTTCTTCTTGATTTTTGATTCCTTTTCCTCCTTCTGCTAAAAGTCCCCTCTCCTTGTATACAGTCTCATGCACACACAGAGTGGTGAAGGCATCGCGCGAGTCGGTGTGGATGTTGACGCGTTTATCCTCGCTGAGTTCTATGCCCTGACTCGAGCCCATAGTTATGCTCTCTGGGCCGACCACCCCTCACGCAAGGCTTTTGCCTCTGTGGTCTCATAGTCCCATACAACTGCATAGCTGGTGTGTCTCTTGCTCTCACCTGTGAAACTACTACCATTGTATAAAGAACGAGGTCAGGGTTTTGCAGGGGCTCATCTGTCAGGTCTGGTCGGCTAGAATAGACTCATCGAGAACCTCTAGGCAGTCATGCTCTGGGGTCCCCGTGGCAGCAGGCAAGAAGGTGGCGGGGTTTAAGGATTTTACTGCTTCCAGTTGTACCCGTGGGTTTTCACATAGCAGCCCTCGGTACTGGGTCATCCAGGCATGAGTTAGCCAGTGCTGTCCCTTGACATCCATGAGTGTGATGACAGAATGGGGTACCCTAACATTTAGATTTTGTCCCAATGTAAGCTTGTCTGCCTCTTTAACTAGCAGCGTAGTGGCTCCAAGAGCTCGAAGGCAAGGTGGCCAGCCTGCTGCAACTGGATCAATCTGCTTTGACAGGTAAGCTGTCAATCTCTGCCAAGGCCCAAATTCTTGAGTCAGTGCTCCCAGAGCTTCCCCACTGTGCTCATGTACAAACAGGTTAAAGTCCCATGTCACACCTGGGAGTCCCAAGGCTGGTGCCTCAGTGAGTTTTGTCTTTATAGTTGTGAAAGCTTTTTCTTGCTCAGATCCCCAAACAAGGGGTGTCCTCTCCTCTTCTTTGAGGGCCTCATGTAGGGCCTTTGCCAGCTCTGAAAACCCTGGGATCCATCTTCAGTCAGGAGCTGCAAGAGGACCCTTGTCCTTCCCAGCACTGAGCTCTAGTGGGGCTGGCTAATAAGAGGTCGTCTACACATTGGAGTAAGACGCACCCTAAGTCCTGACCTGGAAACTTGGACAGTTCAGATGCCAGCACCCCACTGAACAGGGTCGGCGAGTTTTTGAACCCTTGGGGCAGCCTGGTCCAAGTGAATTGTTCTTTAGCCACCAGTATTCAGGTTCTCCCACTCAAAGGCAGACGGGCTGGCTACTGGGTGCCAGTTGAGGACAGAAAAAGGTGTCCTTTAAGTGTCAACAATAAACCATTCCTTCTCTGATGGTATGTGTCCTTGTCGGAATATAGGGTGACGACTGCTTCATTGATACCCCTTAGGTCCTGGACTGGGTGAGAGTCTTTCTCTCAGTCCCCAACACCTGTTTCCCTTGGATGATTCGGTACCTAAATGCAGTTGTGTCTAGGCGTCTGGGGCGAAGGCTATTTCTTCTTTCATTTTCTCCAGAAGAGCTCTGGCCATCAGAGGTACTGGACAGTCTGGCAGATACAAGAACTCATGGACTGCGTGGTGGAAACAGCCTGGTCTGCCCTAATCAGAGTCTGTCCCTGCCAGCAAAATCAGGTCTGCTTTGGGCGGCTCGGGCTGGTAGCGGCTAGGCGGGTTGGAAGAACCCAATTTCCCTCTCTGGCGATTGGGACATTCATTTTCCCAGTGCTCCATTTTCTTGCAGTATGCACACTGGTCCCGACCTAATGGACCTAGTTCCCTGGCGCCTGTCTTGTAACCTCCCTTTTCCATGGCAGAAGTGGCGGGGGTGTCCTAAGGCAGCTTCTAGAAGGTTTACTTTCTTCCTCAACCACTCGTCGACCTCCTTCCTCAGTGCTCGGTCCCAATTAACAAAGACCTTATTTATTATCTCCAGAAGCTCAGTGGCATTCTTGCCTTCAGAGCCCTCCAGTTTCTGAAGTTTCCTTCTTACATCAGACAGTCCCTACTTCCTCCACCTCCTGAGATCAAGGAGGGCACCATGAACCCTGACAGAGGAGACCAGCCCTGTGGGTCAGCAGGTGCCGATAACAGGCCAACAAGCTGACACAGAATGACTCACTCAAATGGGAATCAAGGAGGGAAGCAACCAGTGCCAAGGAGTCAGGGATACACACAAAGAGAGATGCCCACCTTGGTAGCATGTCTCCATCACCTGTGGGCACTGCCTGTTCCAGTCCCTGGTCGGAAGGGGAGATGGCTCAGATGAAGGTCCCTCTAGTCCCTCCAAGCTGAGCCAAGGCTGCATCCATGTCCACAGTCCAAGCTGGCCCTCTGTCCCCAAGCTGCAGTCCACAGGCTTGGAGGGCTGGGGTGTTTAGGTTTCCCAGCTGGAAAGATCTTAACTAACTTTCTTGGTCACAAGGCTATTAGCATTGGCTCAGTGCCTACAATGAGCCAGGCTCTGGGCTGCATGTTTTACACACTTCAATCTCATTTACCTTCCCATCTCTAAGAAGCAGACAGTTACTAGTCCCACTCCCATGTCACAGAGGAGGGCAGTGGAACACAGAGAAGTTAAGTAACTTGAGCAAGGTCACAAAGTACTAGAATTTGAACAGGGAAGCTGTGCTCTCCTAAGTGATTGAATGCACCCTATCTTACAAACAGGGAGGCTGAGGCTGGAGTGACCAGATAGGGAGAAAGGCAACAGGGAACATATTTCCAAGATGAACAAAGTCCAGGTCTTTCCTGCTTTGTCACTCTGTCCTTGGTCATTTGACTCTGTAGCTGCCCAGATCTGGGTCCCATCCCAGCTGTGTGACCTTGATCGAGTGACTGGCAGCGGCAGTTTCCTCAGCTGTGAAGCAGTACTTCCAGTCTCGGTGAAGGGACTGAGCACTATGGCCAGCACAGGGCCAGGCAGGGTGGCAAGCTGTGCAGGCAAGTGCTGTCTTGCCATCAAAGCCCATGAAAGACTAGCTGGCAGTAAGAACATTAGCCCAATAGGCACTGAGATCCAGGATGTGGAGGGATAAACAATAACTAGAGAAAGAGGGATATAAAGTTAGCTCGAGAAGGTGACAGAAGATATACCCTGGTGACTTAGTGGTTAAGTCTGTGGCCGCCAGCTGGTGCAGTCCACCTGTACCCTGAGGACCCAGGCCGGAGGGAGCAACCAAGATGAACAACTCAGTAAAAATAAGTAACAATGCTTCTTTCTTCTCTCGCTTCCTGCCTGCCTGCCTGCCTGCCTGCCTGCTCACCTTTATTCCTGCCTGCACCTTTCTTAACAAAAAAATAAATAAATAAAAAGAGGGCTAGAGAAGAAGACCCTTCTGCACGTGGGTGGAGTGGTAAGCAGAGACCTTTGGAGGTGGGAGAAAGGAGGCTCTCCACCCACCTCCACCACTTGCTAGTTCTTGAACTTTGAGTAAATTATGTCAGCTCTGTCTTCATCTGCAAAATGGAACTGCTGCATCGGGCCATGGCTGGAGGGTTATGACGGACCTAAAGCCATCAGCCCAGTGCCCGACTTCACGTGTGTACAAGGCAATGGACTTGCAGCCAGAGGACCTGCACAGTCTTCACCACCCAGCACTGCCATTTAAGGCTGCTCACATTTCTCGACGGTTCTAAATGATAGGAAATCTGGCTGACAAAATAGCCTCAGCTCCATAGGGGCGCGAAGTGGGGGAGGGGTTTGCTTTCCCTAAACTTCAACATGATCTGGGAACCTTATCTAGATGGAAAATCAGGGCCGGACATCTGCCTTCCTCTCTTGTCTAAGGACCCAAGGTCCACCAGGGACAAGGGTTTTTCTGTTTGTGGTTTTTATTCCTTTGGTACCTGGAAACTTCCCTGGGCTTCGGAGGCCAAAGCAAGGCAAGGTCAGCCTCCTGGATGTAGGGTTATGCAATCTCTCCTGCTGAGAAGGCCCCAGGGCTTGGTTTAAGGCTCTGCCACTCTCTGGAAGTGCTGAATACTTTTGAACAATGAGTCTGCATGGGGCCCTGCACGGTCTATAGCTGCTTCTGTTCCAACAGTCCAGCCATGTGTGGTCCTCCTTGGAGACCCACTCCCCCAGAGTCCCTCTTGCAGATGGGAGCTCCCTATTTGCTGGATATGGAACTCACCGCTCTCCCACGTTTGGCCATCTTTGTAAATCTCACTCCTTTTATGACTTGGAATCAGCCCCTGCAGACAAGTCCTTGTGACCCTGATAAACTGAAAATAGCAAAACCCCTTACATCTCTCATGGGCCAGAGAAACCTCAATCCTCTAAGACACTAAGTCCTCCTTTCCTTCTTGAAAGAAAAGGGGGGAAGGAATATTATTCTTTTCTGGCCAGCCTCCTTGAAACCCCTCCCCTAGTTCATTCTTCCACTTGGAAATACTCCCCTGAGGCTGGGGAAGTGGTGACTCCCTCCCAAATCCTAGCCTGAGGTTGGTAGTCATGATTGTTCCCATTTTACAGATAAATAAACTGAGACCCAGAGAGGTTCAGAGATTTGTTAAAGATCTCACTGCCTCTCAGCCTCCGTACCTTCTCCCAGTGTCCATCCACAGGGGCAGGAGTTAATGTAGATGTCATTTTCAATGCTTGAAATGAAATACTGTGACTCAGTTTATAACCCAGAGAAAAGCTAGACTGTTTCCTATTAGACATCAGATATGACAGACATGGTCTTAAGCATGAACAGATAGATGTTGTTTGTCTCACTAAAGCTGTATGAGGCTTGGTGTAAATGTTCCCTTTTAACAGATGAGAAAACTGATGTGTCAAGCGGTGAAGAATCACTCTGAAAGTCACGCGGAGCAAGAGAATTGGAAACTCAGCAGGTCTCACTGGCTGTAGCCCCAGCAGGAAAACTAAGCCTCTATGTGTTCCTTAGACTGGGAAACTGTGAAGTGCTGTCCCCTTCCACATTCAGTAATCGGGAAAGGTCACACGGGAGACACAGAGGGACGCCGAGGATGGTTTCAATTGTCCAGCTGTGGCCTGATCACTCATTTTTGTGGAAATTGAAAATTAAATCTTGGCTCAGAACTGAGAGCAAAGAAGCAGTATTCTGCTCCAGGAGCCCTGCCTGCTCACCCCTGTGAATTAGGGGTTTTGTACTGTGAGTGAAACAATAGTATCAGTGGCCAAACAGTAGAGCATCCTCCCCGCTGCCCTTCACCCAAGAATTACTGCTGTGGGTGACAGCTGGTTGGCTCCACCTGGGCGTTGATGAACTGGGACAGGCCTTGTCATTCTGGAATCTTCCAGAAACTCTATCCAGGAACTAGACAACTGTGAGCAGTGAGTTGCTCTGCCAGTGGATGCTGAGGACCGGACCATGCATGCAGTGTTATTCAGCAAAGAGTCTGCCGCAGCAGCCGGGCCACCCCTGGGTGCCTCCGGAAGCATAAACGAGTCCCTCAAACTTTCTTCCTCTCCCTGAACTTCTCATCGAAAGCACAGACCCTAGCATCTACCTCTGAATAACACTTGCCCTCTCTTGGTCTTACCTCCTCGATACTGGTCACTGTGCCCACAGAGGAAACTGACCACCCTTCTGGGGGCAAAACCTTCGGGGCTCCCCATGGCATCAGCTGGAAACCTTTGAGCGTGCAGCTGGGGTCTGGTCCTCTCCAACATCATCTTCAGCCAATTTTCCCAAACCCCCGAGTTCCCAGATAATCCACTCTCTCTCCCTCCTCTGGGCTGGTGCCTCCTCACACCCTCAGCAGGGCCACCCTCTCCTCTTCTTTCCAGAGGCAAGTTCAAACTCACCTGTCCTGCTCCAGGACAGTCTTCCTGACACCTCCCTCAAGCTGGGAGAAGTTCAGACCTTTCTCCCCACACTGGGCTCAGGCCCCCTGGTGGTTCCAGGTTCCCAGCAACCTGCCTTTGTCAAATTACAATCAAATGAAAATAAACGTGCACACACCTCCCAGGATTCCAGTCCCACACCCGAAGCCTTTCAAGTGCCAGAAACAGCAAATGGAGAGAAGAAAATTCTTTCATCCAAGTTCCACTCTGAGACCAGAATCGGACTGATCTTCTTGGTTCAATAAATACTTCTGGAGCCCGCCGTGTGAGGCAGACGCAGGGGTAGATGCTGTTTTGTTGGGTACTGTTTTGTAAGAGTTGTGGCTTCCTGGAAGACGCAGCCGAGAAAGGGAGAGAGAATTAACATCCTGAGCCAAGGGGCAGGCGGTTATTCCCTGGCTGGAGATACTGAAGGGGAAAGGCTGGCAGGAGTGGGTAGAGGGGTCTTGACCCAGGAGGCAGACGGGAGGAGGAAGGCATGGAAGCCAAAGGCGAGAGTTTGAACTCCGGGTGCGGGACCAGCGCCGGCCGAGACAGGGAGGCGAGAAGGTGCCACCAGAGGCGGTGGGCAGGATGGCTGGAATGGAGGGAGGTGGGGTAGGTGGGGTCCTGCAGAAGGCCACCTAGAGATCTCTTTCCCATCCTTCCAGGAGCCCTTTCTCACCCTTGGCCTTTGAACAGAAAAGGTGTTCTGTTGGGGAAGCCTGTGCTGACACCCCCTAGCTCCTCCCCACTGTGTCAGGCAGAGCCTGTGCCAGAGGAGACGGAGGCCCGGCCCAGGGGCAGCTCACGGGCCAGGGCCCAGAAGGACCAGTGGATGCTGGACTCGACTTTGGAGTTGTCGTTTTTTCATCAGATCACATCTTTGGCCAACAAAGGCACACTGCAGGCCTGGGGACACTGAAGGAATGTTCTGTGTCTCCTGCTGGTGCTGGGGGAGAGGGAACAGAAGGTTCCCAGACCAGGGTTGGCATCTCATTTATGGTTAAAAGCCCAGCTGCTGCGGTCTGAAGCTGCGTCTCACCACGTAAGTACCAGGAACCTTACTTGACCGCCTCCTTCACCTCCCTTTCTTGGATCCAGCTGGTCCTCCAATAACATCATGTCATTCCAGGGTGTTCATTGTCACTTTGATGAGAAAGACACAATCCCTCCATGGCGTCCCCCGGTGGAGTAGTGGTTTGGGCAACTGCCTCTGGCTGAAAGCGCTGTCCACGTACATCCCAAGGACTCAGGTTCACATCCCAGGCTAGAGAGAGCAGCCACTGAATACAATAAATAAATGTTTCTTCGTCATCTCTCTTCCTGCCTACCTGCCTACGCACCTCCATTCCTACCTGCACCTTCCCTAAAAAAAAAAAAAGTAGAAAAGAAAAAAAAAATCCCAAATGATATTGAAAGGAACTGCATTATTCAGTACCCTGCTTTCATTTACCGCTCCTTTCAGAGTCCTCCCTGTTGAGGGAGGACTCACTGTGTATATCCAAATTGGGAGTGAGGACCTAGGGTGGGCAGGGAAGAAGTGAGTCTCTGAAGGTCAGGTACTCGAACAGCGCCTGGCAGGGAGTAAGAGTTCAATAGGCTTCAGCTTTTCTTTTTTTTATTATGAATTTTTTATTATGAATAAGCAGGGGCCAGGTGTCTGGAGAGTGGATAGAGCCCGCCAGCAGCGAGCCTCCAGCATGAGGCCTTCTGGAAGGTTCGCGGCAGGATGACGTCAGTGCGTCCCAGGTCCGTTTGGTTTGCTGGACCTGGCAGCTGGTTCCCCAGGGAAATTCTTCCCGAGATTTATTGGGTACATGGACAGGGACACTTACCTGTTTAGTCCTTCTCCTCCCCTCCAGCGTTTCCATGCAGGGCAGCCCTGTGCTGTAATGGAAACACCTCAGGTGTATCGCTCATTAATTTCCAGGAGCAGCCCGGGCCGGCCTGTCAGCAGCCAGCTTCATGTCAGCCAGCGATCACGCTCTCCACATTAAAACAATGTTGTTGTTTTTTTCCCAGAAACCCCTTTTATTGTTTGTTTCTTACAGCACGTTTCCTCTGATTTAAAATCATGTGATACACAGTGAAAAATGATCATGTGTTTTTGATTCATCTACTGATGAATGATTATAAAAATGACTTTGAAATGACAAAGTTTCTACCAAGTCTCAGCATTATTATTATTTGCACTTAGACATCAAAAAACTCTTGTGAAAGATGCTTGTTAAGTGGCTGAGGGGCTTTTCTGGTTAAATTTCTGTTTTCTTTTGAATTTCTGATGGCTGAAGCTGTTTTCTTTTTCTCCTCCTCCAGATCCTGCTCCTCTCCCGCCTCCTGTGTCCTCCTCCCCCTTCCTCTTTCCCCTCTCTCCCTCCTCCCTTCCCCCCTTTCTTCCCCTCCTCCTCTTCTTCCTCCTCCTTTTCCTCCTGCGCCTTCTCATTTCCTCTTCTCCTCCTTCTCATTCATCTCCTTATCACTTCCTCCTTCCCCTCCAACTCTTCTTCATCTTCCTCTTCCTCCTTCTCCCCTAACCCCTCTAGCTCTTCCATCTCCTTCTCTTTTTATGTCTCTTCCTTTTCTTCCATCACCTCTTCCTTCCCCCCCTCTCCTCTTTCCTTTCTCCTCTTTTATTTTTGGTGATAATTCATTAACATTTGAGGCCTGAAAATGTACTGAAGACTTAGACTCATTGTGGTGAATAAAGTTGTGAATCAATCCACCCAACAAGCCCATCACCCAAACACCCATGACCTAGAGAACTAGGCAGATTTCTCAGGGGAGGCAAACGAGACCTGGTGGAATGTTCAAAGTGGATTCAGTCTAAAAACACTAAGATTTCAAAACTGGGGGTCAAAGGGTCTTGGAATATTTTTTGAGCTATTTGAAGAAGAGAAAAAAAACTTGGGGAAATTGGTTGAATTTTTTCACAGAAAATGTATTTGTAAGTCAAAAATGAAGGGATCCAAGTTCAAGAGTAGATTTTTGTCTTCCTGCTGTTTTTATTCATCATTCTTCCCTCTCCCCACACCTAAGCCCAGAGCCACAGCGTTTTCTCTCTGCCACAGTGTTTTCTCTCCTCCAGCCCTCCTGCAAGTCCTGTGTTCTTCCTTTCCCCAGCAGGATTGAACCAGTGCACTGATGCCTGACCTCCATCCTCCACAGTGTCCCAGATCAGACATGACCCTCTGATGCTTAAAATCCATCCACGGTAATGGTTCTGAGCATTTACTGTATCCAGTCTCCGTGCTGCTCACGAATGTGCCTTGTTTTGCCCTCACTTCAGTTCTGCAAAGCTTCTAACATGATTCCCATTTCTCAGATGGGAAGACTAAGAATCAGAGAAGTGGGCAGGGGAGGAGGGCCAGCCTGGATCCTGGGGGCACTTACAGGACCACATTAAACTCCGGAGCAGTCCCAGGCCTTCAGTCCTTTCTGTATCCCTCTGCATCCTGCCTCTTACACTCCTGTCCCTCATAAGCCCTGGCCTCCTACTGGGCCAAACTCTTAGTTCACACTTCATTCCCTCTGGTGGGAAACGCCATTTTTTCACAGCCGAGATCAGCCCAGCGCACTTCTATTCCTCCCTCGGGACCAAGCTCCTGGGATGCTCTTCTGTGATGCATCCCTCGTCTGTCTGTCATAGGGTGGGCATGACGGATGTGCAGAGGACTGATCCCTCCCTCAGTTTCAGGAGTGAGCAGGTGCCCCAGACCTGGCCAATAGCTGATCAGTGATCCCATCTCTCTAGCCATGGGAGAGAGTGACAGATGAGATGAGCAAAGCCCACGATGCTCAATTCTGGGAATTTGACTGAAATTACAAATAAACCTCTCACTGGGGTTGCTGACAATGTTGACCTATGGAGGGTAGACTAGGTGTGTCTGGTAAACATCATACCTGTCAAGCAATCATCTTAAAGCTAAAATCAACATAGCTGAACGCACAGTCTGAAGACATGTAGAAACTTCCATTAACTGTCTTTAGTTCCTTGATCAAGCCATACCTGAAGCTAGACATAAACTTTAAACTTTTTGGAAATATAAGTCAATCGGTCTCTGGCCCCTCCTAAATTTTCTCCTCTTAAACTTGTTTGAGTTTGACTCCTGTCACTTGTCATCCAATCATGATGTCTACAACATCCAGGATGACACCTTCCCCTGTCCTATGCAACTTCAGGACCCAGCATAAACATCTGTCTGTCATTCCTGTACCCTCACCCAGTGGTAGTGTCTTTATTCTTATGTCCTGCTGGGCTCTGAGCTTCTTGGGAACAAACAGTGCCTTGTTGACCTCTCGTCTTGTCATAGGCAAAGACATTCAAATAGTGAATGTGTTAGGTTAGCCTAGGGAAAAGGCTGAGGCAGCAAAAGAGAGGGGCACTTCGGCACACCAGACCCTGAAAATGGTCAGATAAAATTCTGACCCATGGGAGAGCAGCACATACGTTCTCGTGGCCAAGACATGGAACCAAAGTGACAGCCGGCAAAGTCGACGCAAACCGATTGGCTGCGCAGGCGCACTGACTGCTGCAGCCACCTCGGAGTAACTGACCTCATCAGAATCTGCTTAACATAAAATTGTATAGGTAGATTAAGTTCATCACAACAGAGTGGAGTATGGGTAAGGAGCATGCGCAGTAAAAGGAATGCCTATACTCCCGCCAGGAATCACCACCTCAAGTTCCTGGAAATCCTTGCCCAGGGAACGCCCTGGGCGTGGGAACCAGGATGGACAGCAAAGAGATCCCCTTTACAAAAATGCACTCTTGGGACAATTGCTGGTGTCCTCTGGAACCAAATCCCTCACCTTGAGGAGTGTACTGTCTCTTGTTTTTTCAATAAATACCGGCTTAACTGTTTGTGTGCACTGTCTTGCATGCTCGCATGCTGATTTTACACGTCGGCTGCACGAACCTGAGGGGCCTCCAGTCTCTTCGGGAGCTGGCTCACTAACAAAGCCAATCAGCCCCGTGTCTGAGTCCCAGCTCTGCCAACTGCTGACTGCGTAGCTTTATTTATTTTTTATTTTTTATTTTTAGGAAAGAGGCAGGAATGAAGGCGAGTAGGCAGGCAGGAAGAGAGCGGAGGAGGAGGAATTTAAATTTATTTCCATTTTCAGTTGTTCGCTTTGGTCCTTTTCCCCTTGCACCTGGGACTTGAACCCAGAGTATGTAGTCTCTCCTTCGGAGGCTAAGGACTTAACCGCTGCTCCACTAGGGCGTGCTTGACTATGCAGCTTTAGCCATGTTCCTTTAGCTGCTTCTTTCAGTCTCCGTTTCCCGACCCTTCGTTATTAAGAGACTTTAGAAAGAAGGAGCAAGGGCCTGTGCCTTGAGCACAGCGGGCGGTTGTGCCAGGCATGAGAAGCTGTGATTGTGATTAGGTGCAGGTCGGGTCGGAGCAGTCCATCCCGGCAGTGGGAGCCGATCACACAGACTTGGCAAGGTCAGGCGGTGGGGCGCCACGGAGCCCGACCTTCCCCACTTGGGACTCCTTTTCCACTCTCGGACCTTGGCTGACTCCTTGTGTTTTTATCTCTAAAATTGTCAAACCTGACATGCTCCAGTGAGGCAAGAAAGCCAGATGTCAAGGCGCGGTGCTCTCCCTGAGTGATCTAGAACAGGGCTCACCCCCTGGTAGTAACAATGGGGCACAGGGCAAGGGGTGGGTGAGGAAGAGGGGCAGTGGTTGATCTCGCCAATGTCCCATTTTCATCCAAATGTCTCCAGAGAGGCTGCAAAGTGCTGGGGGAACACGTAAGAGAGCCAGGACCCACCTGTCATTGGCTCATAGTAGGACCTTGGTCATGTCACTTACCTCCCCAGAGCCCCCATTTCCCCATCTTTAAAATGATGGGAGTTGGAGTGGGACTAGCTTACCTTTCAGGGCTCCTCCAGGTCAAACCTTCATGTCAGTTGCTAGCTTTGCTTAAATTAGGTGCCCTTTGTAGAGACCTCTGTTGGCTCCTGTGCCGAGGTCATTGAACACGTGCAGTTTCCAGGGCATACTTTTCCTTTACCCCTTTCCTCCCACTCAAAAGAGCTTATTAGGATGCAAATGAGGAAGGTTAACCACGTCCTTAGGGCTAACCGATTTTAGCCCAAATCACTTGAAAACAAAACAGTGCTTTGTCATTAGCAAATAATGACATTGCCAGGTTTTTCCCAACTGATTCTGACCCTCAAGGTTGTCTAGACAGAAAGGATCAAAGCCACAGCTGTATTGAACCCAAGAGGAGTCAGCGCTGGTTTCAGATTCATGCAAAGGAGCTAAATTAAAGCAAATGGTATTTTAATGGCTGGTGTCAAAATCCATCCAAAGAAGGGAATTGTATTTTAATAGGGACTGAATTGGGGGAGAATGCTGAGGGCCCTGGGGGCTGAGTTTCCTAGAGGAGGAAGAGACAGTGTCCCCAGAGACAGAGGACGGGTGAAAGGGAAGGGAGAGAAGCCAGTCAGGGAATGGAAGACTGTCTTCTGTCTTGTGATTCCAAACTTTCAAATATGCTCTTAAACTCCTCAGTAGGGTCTGTACGTGTGTGTGTAACAAATCTAGTGAGTGGAGGCAGTCATTTCCATTCTTGGCTCCTTAACACAGGAGCAAAGAAGTATGGTAGTAGATTAGATGAGATTTAAACCTCTGAAAATTTGCAGAAATCGTAGATGCTTCAGTGTCCTTCTAAGCGCTCATCCACAGGACTTGAACTTCCGGCCATCCTAGCTAACTCTGGCTTTTTGCCCAATTTGCAGACGAGGAGACAAGAGTACTTGCCAGAACTGAACAAAAAACGAGCTCATTTCTGCTACTGGATTCCAGTTAGATACTTGTTCCCTAGGGGCCCCGGTGTCCATGCTTCTCTGTCTTTTCTTTTAAGTCCTAAGTGATTTTCCAGCTTCGTAGTCCTAGTTTCTGCCCTTTCCTAACATGTATTGATTTAGGTTTTTATTTTAATCATTTTTAGATTTTTCCAAAGAGTTCTGTAAAGTTAGGAAGCTCCCCCTCAAATTAACGTCTTATATAACCTTTGTCTCAACTAAAAACATTGGCATGATACTGTGAACTCAGTTACTCAGAGTGCATCCAATTTATTTGAATAGTACTAGTTTTTTTTTCACTAATGCTCTCTTTGATGCGGAGACAGCACAGTTTAAAATCTATAGGGCAGTATGCAGATGTATGAGTAGAAAATTAACTGACAAAACCTGAGACTCTTAAGTCTTTTGGGGAAATAGCAAGGACCCCAAACTTAGCATCTTGTGTCTAGGACAAACCCCTAGATACTCCCTCCATTTTTAGTCCAGGGAACCTGGACACGCCCACGAGGAAGAAGCCCCGCCCCTCATGCATATTCAAGATCTCGCCTGCCTGAGGGAGAGGCCGACAGCACAGCACAGACGCGCATGTGTGCATCCCCTTGATGTGACTTTCCCGGCAGCAGGGAGCTTCAACTCGCTGTTTCTGCTTCTAATACACTTGCTGTGTGCTCCTGACCCAAAGTCCTCTCTACGGATTCTGGAGGGACCCGGCGTCTCACCAGCGTTTCTCGGCTCACACTCACCCTGCATCAGCTTTCTGTTCAGCGACCCATGTCATTCTCATATCTACTTGGCCTCTTCCAAGCTGTCAAAACTCCCAGGTCTTTCCTTATCTTGCGTGATGTTGAATACCAAACTGGTCAGCTCTCCGTGGGTGCCTTCACTGATTCATCCAGGAGATCCATCAGCTCACCCAGAGGGTGTCAGGCCCTATGCCAAGCATTAGAAATAAATCAGGTGAGATCCCTGGCCTCCAGCAGCTCACAGAGAAGAAAACAAGCAAGAGGCAGACCCTGGACTCAGAATGATAAAAGTCATGGCAGAGAAAGCCTGGGGGATGAGAACTGAACCAATGAGTATAAGCAGAAGAGCTACAGCCTAGGGCCAAAGCACAGAGCACCTGGACCGGTTCTCAAGAGGCACCTGTGATTGTGTGGGGATTTTTTTTTTTTTTTTAAGTTTTATTTGTTTGTTTATTTATGTGTTTAATTTAATTTTTTTAAAGGAAAGGTGCTGGCAGGAGTGAAGGTGAGTAGGCAGGCAGGCAGGGAGAGGAGGAAAAAGCTCTTTATTTTATTTAGTTGTTCACTTTAGTGGTTTCCCTGGACCCAGGACATGTACCTGGGTCCTGAAGATGTACGTGGATTGTGCTTCCCTGGAGGTGGCTGATCTAACGGTTACTCCATCAGGGTGCGCCGATTTAGGATATTTTCATCACCCCCAAGAGAAACCTTCGGGCTTCAGCCATCAGCTCCAACCCCCCACCCCATTTCTCACCTCCCCAGCTCTAGATAACTACTTATTAATGTGCTTTCTGTCTCTTTCTGGATATTTCACACAAAAGGAATCGTGTAGTGCGTGGCCTCTGTGACTGACCTTTCACTTAGCATCAGGTGTTCAAGGCTCATTCATGTTAGAGCCTGTATTAGAACTCCCATCCTTTTCTGGTTGACTAAGATGCTGTCTATGAACAGAGGACCCACTGCACATCCATCCAGTGATGGCTATATAGATTATTTCTACCTTTGGCGTATTGTGAATAACCCCCACTCACTCGGACCCTAATACTGAAACTTTAGAAGCCTGGGGAGGGTCCTTCCCCCAGCCCCAGGATTTACCTCAAGGTTCCCGTCACCCGGCATCTGAGCTTAGAAGGGACCTGTGTTCTGCTGTGCTGTCCTGTGATTTTTTTTAAAGGAAAGGTGCAGACAAGAATGAAGGAGAGCAGGCAGACGGGCAGGAAGAGAGAGGAGGAGAAAGCACTCTATTCATTTCTGTGTAGTTGTTCACACTGGTTCCCCCCTCCCCACCCCTGCCCTGGCCCCTGGTCTTGAACCCAGGACCTTTGGATGGCTGTGGGACTGCTCCCAGAATGTGCTCTGTATAGGGATCTGGATGAATGGGGCCTCAGTGTGGACAGTCACTGTGGTCCCACAGTGCAGGGATATATGTGATCTTCAGCAGAGAGGTACGTGATCTGTCAGTGACTGGCAAGACCTGCAGTTTGCATTATATCTTCCTTAAAATCCAGAGGGCAGTCCCGACTCCAGGTATTTGGGAATGGGACCTGATTTGGAAACAGTGTCTTTGCAGATGTAACCAGTTAAGACCAGGTTATACACAATCAGGATGGGCCCTGATTCAATGACCAATGTCCTTTTAAGATGAGAGATCAGGATGTAGACTCATAGCAAGAATTCCATGAGACAATGCGGGCACAGATTCAGGTGATATGACTACAAGGCAAGAAATGTCAAGGATCTGTGACACCCAGCAGCAGCCAGGAAGAGGAGGCAAGAAAACTTGTTTCTCTGGAGGCTTCAAAGAGGGTAGGGCCCCTCCAGTGTCTTGATTTTGGACTTTCAGTCTTCAGAACCGAGAATGCATTTTTGTTGTTCTAAGCCACTTGGCTTGCAGTAACGTGTTACAACAGCCTTAGGAAACAAAAACAGCAGTTTCTGCCATGGTTCCCAGTAATCCCTGTCTCTTGATATTCCTGCCCTTCCATGTCCCCCACAAATTGCAGAGCCTAAACCCACTGCCAACAAGTAGAATACAGCAGTGGTGATGAAAGTCACCTTTGAGATCAGACTATAAAAGACTGCAGCTTCGGTGTCCCTCTGGCTCTTCATTTTGCTGGCTCTGATGAAACAAGCTGCCATTTGGAAATCGCCATATGGAGAGAGTCCAGGGTAAGGAACGAGGGTGACCTCCAGTCACCAGCCAGCCAGTTGCTGGTGTCCTCCATGCAATGTCCGCTAGAGACAGCATCCTGCCAACAACCAGACCAACGATCCTGGAAACAGATCCTTCCTCCAATCAGCCTGGAGATGATGGCAACCCCAGCCAACACCCCAATCACTGCCTGTGAGGGACCTTGAGCCAGAGACTCCTACTAAGCTGTGCCTGGATTCCTGACCCACAGAAATGGTTGGCTAATGCATGCTGCTTTAAGTCACTATGTTTGGGTGCCATTTGTTATGCAGTAATAGACAACCAGTGAACCACCTAACAGGCAGGACAGTTTTCGGGATCACCACGCCATTAACCCAATTCCGGCACCATCACATAAGATCCCACAGTTAAGGGCTCAGTGCTCAAAGACTGCCTTTCCTAGTCTCATGATTCAGATGCCAGTTACAAGTCCAGTTTGTTACAAGCTTTTCTGACTCACTGGCTATACATTAGAGGTTCCCCTGAACCCCTCCTTGGGTTGGACTAATTTGTTAGAGCAGTTCGCAGAATGCATGAAACCAGGTCATTTGCTGGTTTACCAGTTTATTAGGGAAGGGTATGCCCCAGGAACAGCCAGAGAGGAGAGAGGCACAGGGCCGGGTAGAAGGCAAGCGTGTGGAAGGACAGGGCACACAAGCCCCTGAATCTCCACTGTGTGGGGACTAGCGGTGGAGAGAGGGGTTAGTGTTAGGTTTGGAGGAACTGCTACCATGTTGAGAACTGGAGTCTTGGAAGAGATGCAGACCCTTCCCAAATGCTTCCAGAAGATGTTGAGGAAAGCAGAGAAAAAGGGAGAAAGAGAAAGAGAGAAGGAACAGTGGCTGAGCCCTACCCTCTGATCTCCCACGAATGCCTCTTACTGACAGAGTTTAGAAGGCAGTCAGCTGGGAGGACCCTTAGACCCACCGTCTGGGCATGTGCGGAACCAAGAGGCAAGAGACAGATACCCATGGGTGGGCACCCTCTGCTCCTCGGTGCTCCCCTCTGTTTGGTCCCATTCTTACAGGGAGAGAAATAGAAAAGGGTCCCGAGGCCAAATGCCCTGTAATGTTGGGTCTGAGGGTCACAGATTATGATGTATGTTGACTAGTGTTGGGGTAATAAGTGATTGGTGTTCTCTCTACTCGCTGACAGGCCTTTGCACAAACACTGTCTCTCTTTTTTATGGGGTTTGTGGAGACCTCCCAATGGGACCTCTGATGCTTTTGTTTTCTCTCTTAAGGGACAGTCCAGGCCCCTTAGTAGGTGCGCCCTATGCCAGTCTACCCCACAGTTCCTGAGATCTTGTAAAATGCACGCATGTGTGTGCGCATGTGCGCACGTGCACGCACACACACACATACACACACACACCCCACAGAGACCTCCTGCTAGGATCCTCTTGCCCTGATAGAGTTTCCTCCTTTCCAGAAGACTCTAATGCATTTGTATTCCATAGTATGTTTCCCTAGCCCATGGGAAAAGAAGTGTTTGCCCCCCAAACTCTGGAAGGGCAGGTCACTCCCACTGCAACATTCACTTTGGTTAGTCCTGATGGGAAGACTGTCTTTTGCCTTTAGACTTCCTCAGATGAGTCAGGTCCATATCTAGGTGACCCAAGGTATATCTGTTTAGCGTTCCCAAGGATTCTTCTCCAACTTCACTCCAATAGCACCACTTACAGCATAACACTTAAATAAAAGTGAACAATAAAGATATAATTATTTCACATAACAAGCTCCCAGTTTGGTTCAGAGGTTTCATAGCACTGGATTTAACAGAGGCTCCAGAGCCTCTGTGACTTTACCCTCATGGTGACAAGATAGCTGCAGCATCTCCAGCAATCACATCTTCATCCACATCTAAAATACAAAGGGAAGGCGGGCATAGAGGATGGGCCATTTTCCCTGAATGTTTCTATCTCTCGTCTTTCTAAAAAGCCCCTAGCAAACTTTCCCTTACACTTCCTTGGCCAGAATCCTATGTCCAATCCTAGGCTCAACACTGACATGAAGGGCTAGAGGGACCAAAACTGAGTGAAGACAATTCTGACTCAACTTTCAGAGTTAAGAACGAAATTGGATTACTGTTTTCTAAGGAAGAAGAGGGAATGTCTGTTGGAAAGAAACCCAGAAATATCTGCCACAGGCATTTTAGTTGCTTCTGAAGTTTTCACCATGTAACAAACACTGTCCTAAATATTCTTTTGCATAAAGATTTTCCCACATATGAAACAATCTCCTTGGCGAGATGGCTATAGTCACGTAAGCACACATGCACGCACCTGCGCGCATCAGGTTTCCCTTGTCCACCGTGCTTTATCTTGGGAAATGAGATCGGAGGCACAGAGTCGGGAACATGGTTATCTGTGTCCCATTGGTCTTTGGTGTGTGCCCTTCCTCCCCCAGGCTAGCTGTCGCCGTTCTCTCTTTGAGCAGATCACCTGGCGTGTGTGAGCGGCTGGCCGGGGTTGACATTTTTGGCTGTGTGCCCAGGGACAGACTATGATCAGCTGATACAGACCATCTGATTACTTCCATATTTTCCCTCTTCTGCTTTTATTTTGGCTTATCCTTTAAATATTTGTTGAACTGTAGCCTTGTCTAGTCAAAGCACGCCAGCCAATCCCAACCTCAGAATGTGCAAAACCCTATGTTCACAATTTAAAACAAAACCTGAAGTCAACCAACAGAATCTAGTTTTCTACTAGCCACTTCTTTAGAAATCTTCCAATGTGCACTTTTGATTAGACTGGCATTTCCAAAAAATAAATAAATACCACAGCACACTACAGCCCATCTCACCAAAGACAACACCAGGGGCCAGATTTAATGAATCCTGACCCGTGGAGTCCCAGAAGTTGAATTTGTTGGTCAAACTGCATAATAATGATTGGGCACTGTGTTTGTTGGAATAGGGACTGTTAGCTTCTGTAACAGAGAATCTGTAAACTCAGTGCACCCTAGTGGATGAGCAGTTGGGTCATTCGCCTCTGAAGAAGCACAGGCCACATACCCCTGAGCTCAAGTCCTGGGCCCAGGAGGAAGCAACCAGTGTGAACAACTAAATAAAAATAAAATAAAGATGCTTCTTCCTCCCCTCTCTTCTTGCCTGCCTGCCTGCCTGCCTAGATGCCTTCATTCCAGCCTGCACATTTCCTTTAAAAAAAAAAAAAATCTCTAAATCTCATTGACTTGACCCAATCACCGTTTATATCTTAGGCACATGAAATATTATCAAGGGTTCATGGCCAAGCAGTCTTCTAGGTGCCAGTTCAGGGATCCAGGCTCCTTCCATCTGGGTGCACTGGACCCTTTATCACCCACCACCTGTCTCTCCAGCCAGTGGGTGGGGAAAGAATAGGCTGACCATAGGCACCGTCTTAAACAGGACAACCATTGGTTGTTTTTTTCCCCCCATATTGCCTGATTATCCGTCATTTCAATAGAAATGTAATTTTGTCCTGTTTGTAATAAGCCAGGGCCATCTTCAACATGGGGCAAAGGGGCAGTTGAGCTGTCCCAGGCCCAGTGTGTTGAGAGAGTCCGGAAGCAGCTGTCCCGTTAACCCCACATTAAAGACGGCCCTTGCCAGTGCTGACTGCAGTGGGCCATGGCCACTACTGCTGTTCCCGCCCCGTGAGGAAACAGGAACCACGGGAAAAGGATTCCTTCCCGACGCTATTACCTGTTTGTTCAAGGGAAGCAGAACAGAACACTATAGTGTGGTTGAGCCACAGGTAAGTACTATGGGCATTATCTCTGGCATGTGGGGGTTATTGGGCATTGCAGGGCCTGGACCAGTTATTGGGCATTTCTGGCAATGGGATGGTTAGAGCAGCATTTGTTTTAGGCATGACATTAAGAGCAAGGCTCAGAGGGGTATTATATTTGGTTTTCGCCTCAGGTACCAAAATTCCTTGGTCCTGGCCGTGTGTATGAAGACCCCCTGGGCCACACATTGTTACTGTGTGATCACCCGTGGGCATCACATAGGACTTACTTGTTGCTGGGCTGTCTGCTCTGCTCCTGCTCGGATTGCTCTGCCTCCTCCCCTCCCCTTGGTCGCCAGGGCATAATCCTGTCCCATTTTTGCCATCCCAAATGTCCCGTTTTTATCTCAAGAAAATATGGTCAGTCTAGGAAAGAGAATGTGGGATCATGCCTGGGAGGGCTAAAAGTACATTACTCACTCTCCAGGGTTGGACTCCTTCACACAGTCCTCCCAGCATGAAAAGCCCAGGAAGGGGATCTAGCTGTGATTCCAGAAGGAAAAGGAAACATTAGTCACCTTTGTCAAAGATACCTACCTATGCCAGATGTTTTACACCTTGTAAGGTGAGTATTAAATGCCCACTTTTACAGGGGAGAAAATTGAGGCTCAGAGGGTGACAAGCCCTGCCCAAGGTGACATTAATTAGTGTCGGAATGAGAGAGTCTCCTACCTTTTCGATAATTGGCTTTAAACTTTTAAATTTCATGTTTGGGCATTAGCTCCACCGCAAGTACACACTGGTATATACTTTAAGAATGTACCTTTATTTTCTCTAGTTCCCGACCATATACTAGACAGCGTATGTTTATAGCACCGGTTGCTATACATTTTTTTCAGAAGCATTATAGGTCAATTTACATTCCTACTACCTGTTGGAGTATGTCTATTTCACTTCACCTTCTTTTATGCTAAGTATCATTATTTAAAAAATCAGTGTTATGTGATGATAGAGAAGTGATACCTCATTTATAGGTTTAGGAAGATAACTTTCCTCCTTTTTCTCTCCAAACATACTAACTTCTTCATTTGTGAATTATTCATTTGAATTCTTTGTCCACTTATCCAGTAGGATCTGGGTAGGTATTTCATCTCTTTACTTCTGTGTATATGGACCTAGAGCAGGAGTTCTTTACATACTGAAGACACAATGCCTTCTTCCATATTTTTGCTGCATATATTTTCCTGTCTTTTTTATGTACAGATGTGCTAACATTTTCTGCAGTCCAATCTGATCTGTCCATCTCTTTCTTTCTGATCTTTCCGGATGCTTCTAAGTTTAACCAGCCTTTTCTCCCCAGAGGTCTGATAAATATTCAAGTCTCCCTCCAGCCCCACAGTTCGATTTGTTGAAAGTATTCTGTTCTTAGTACATCTGGAATGCATTTCAGTGTACAGAATGATGCAAAAGTCTCTAACTTCAGTTTGGTCATTGCCAAGAGCAGACGGCCTCATGGACATGTCCAAGGTTCGTTCTCCCCCATCAGGAGATGCTTCTCTCTTCTCCAGGCCAGACAGAAGTACAGATCTAGTAAGCAGCAGGAAGGCAGGCATGGCTGTGATCCTTTCCCCCTTCATTGAACGTTAATGACATATTGGATGTCTTTACACAGATGGTGTCACTGAATTGAATCATCAGACATCCATGAGAGAGAAATTATTATACCCCTATTGTACAGATGAGGAAAACTGAGGCTTAGGTAACTTGCTCAAGGTCACGCACTACAGTGATGTTTTTCATGTCCTCTGATCATTCATGGCCTCACCTCCTACTTAGTAACTGAAAATGTGCTTGTGTTCTTGAAATTAAGGCCGAATAGCCTTAGGTGAATTCATTTAAACAACACATAAACAAACCTCCTTGAAATATTCAAGCATTTCCCAAGTAGGAGAAAATATAAAGGAAGATCTAGAAACACTGACAAGCAGCAGATGCCATTCCCTTGACCATGAACCAGTGTTACCTGGGTAAACAGGAACTTGGCATCAACTGACTTTAGAGGAACTGCTGCAGACACAGTGATGAAGAATTGACTTGAGTCTAAATAAATGGACAGTTTTGACCCCAAATGGAGATTCTGATTTATCAGCCTTCCTTGCGTTAGGAAGATTCTTATTTGTGTGACATGGAAGAATCCTCAGCGAAGGAAGGATAAAAAGGAAGAGTGAAAAGAAAGGAGGTGGGAAAATGTGAATACATGCAAAGTGGGCATGAAGAAACCCATCTATATCTCAGTGTCCTGTGACTGGGACTAATGACAGTAACCCCTACTATACAGAACTACCCAGAGTGAGGACCGTGTGAAACAGAATCAGGAGTGCCAAGTGCCTGGCCCAAGTTGAGAGCTGTCTCTGTATTTTCTTGGGTAATTCCCACAGTGGTCCTCAGAGAAAAGAGCAATTATCAGGAATTCGCGACTTATTGACATCGACCAAAATTAAATGGGCATTTCCAAGGAGGCAAGAACAGTCTCTTGAATCAGGAAAGATGGGAGATGACAGAGGGGAAGGAAGAAATAGCATCTATTTTGCGTTGAGCAAGCTTGCCTTATTTTAACCCTCCAAACAGCTGGTTCAAGTTACGGTCCTTCCTGCAGATGTGGAAGGAAACAAAAGGGAAGTATAGCGACTAGCCCAAGTTCACATAGGATTCCATTTTCCATCTGCTGGATGACAAGGCCTGGGCGATTTCAGGGAACAGAGGTGGGGTGGGGGTACAGGAAGAAGATGACTTGGATAGGTAGGAGGTCTCATCAGATGGTCACTTCTACCAGAGACCCCAGGAAGGACTGAGCAGAGAATGCCAGAGCTTTCACGCTTAGCAAGGACACTTGGAGAGGTGATGGCCTTTCCAGCCAGACGAGTATCAGCTCCATGAAAGAAAGGTAAGGAAGTGAGGACACAGTTCAGATCTTGGAGTATCAGGGAAAGGCACCCCACCCCCTAGGTCAGCAAGGACACCGGCCGCTGAAACGCAGCCAAGAGGAAGAAGACAGGTTTCAAGAACGAATGAAACCAAACCATTTCTCCTCGAGATACCAACGAATCCTAATGTCCCATTTCTTTAGATTTAAACTAAACCAAGTGTTGTGGAAGTTTTCAGAATTGGTGGTGGCCATGACTGGAGGGACAGGAACAAATCCTCGAGTGGAAATGGAGCAATCCTGAGTTCTGGTACAGCTCTTCTGAAAGAACATGACCCTGCCTGGAACCATTGGAACGAAAGGGAGTAGTGAATGGTGTGTCTGTGGGTTCGCCAATTTCAAAGAGCTCTTGATGTAGAAAGTTCTGGAAACACAGAGACATCTAAAGAAGTTGGGGAAAATAGCTCATCCACCCGTCAGTCACTCTGTATGGCGGCATTTTTCTCTCTAGAATTTCTTTCTGGACTCTTATTTTTTAAAAAATAAATGATACCTGGCTCTTGACCTATCCACTTGCCAAATTAAATAAGACAAGGTCTATACTACCTGGCAAAGATATACATTTCTAATTATAAGATGCAATATGCTTACTGGAGAACATCTTAAAATTTTAAATAAAGGAGGAAAATTAAATTAAAATCCACTACAGGGAGCATTAACACTGGAGTGTGTTTCCTTCCTGTCTTTTTTCTTGGCATCTCTGTAAGGATGATATACATTTTTAAACTGACTCTTGCATCCTAATTCTTACTGCTGCATCATAAACATTTTCTCATGTCTCACGTCTCCATCAACATTTACCCTTCAAGACTATGTACTGCTCCTTGGTAGGGCTCTTCTGTAACACTGAACTGTTTGATTTATGATGAGCATTTGATTTGGAAATCTTTGCCCACAGCTTTTTTATTTCTTTAGGTCTGAGTCCTTCAAGATGAATTAACTGGAAGAATGAACAGTATGACTCTTGAATACATATTGCTATGCCATCTATCGGAAAGAACGCCACTGAGGCTTTATAGCAGCCTCCTCTTGTACCTTTGACAGTTGGCCTAAGCTACTTAGTAAAAAAAAAAAAATTTAAAGAAATTGGTGCTCGTTAAATAGGTGATCGATTATTATTGAACTAGGGCCCCAAATATCTAATCTAATCGATTCATTCCCCCGATTCTTTTCATGACAAGTACCCCTGATATTTGGAGAATGATTTCAACTTCTGGAAGTTGGAAAATCATTGATTCAAGTTCCAGCTCAGCTCTGAAAGCTTCTGGGGAATCGGATCTAGCTTAGACAGTCGTTGTAGATGAAACACCAGACCAAACCAAAATCTGTAAGTCACTGTCAACTTGAAAACTTTTCATCAGGTCAGGAACAGTGGCATTAAAGGAACAGATTTTTACTTGAGGAAAGCGAAGCCCACAGACACTAAGGAATTTGCCTCAGGCCCTGATGGCTAGTAAGGGACAAAGTGACATCCACACCCACAGCCTAAAAGAGGAGTTTGATGTGGGCAGCTGCGGGCCCGAATATGGTCTCCACATCTGTTTTATTTGGCTGACAAGCCAACATGAGAAAATAGGACAAAGTCAAAGAGAGCCAACATTTTAAATGAGTTCTACATCAATATATGATTTCTGGTTTCTCTGGAGAAATCATGCATCTGATGATGGAGGAAGACCCAGTGGAGTGGGCACTGGTCCCCCGTTTGCAAGGGCCGTGCACCTTTAAGTGACCAGGGCTTCCCTGGGTGCGGGTGGGCTGCCAACTCCTGCCTGACTCCCGGGGTGCACTGAATTTCAGATCCAGGGTTTCTAGCCTCCTGCCCCAGGACGCTGGCTGCTGGCTAGCCTCTGCCCTGGCGCTGGCACAGGCCAAGAAGTGGCCCACGGATTGCCCACCGAGCGGCTCCTGTTGTCGTCCAGGAATGTGAACTTATATTGTTCTCCGCCCAGCCGCATGCATGCGGGCTGAGCTCACCCTGGCCCGCTGCCTCCTTCCCCCAATCTCTCCAATTAAAAACATATTACCTTCCCGCTCGGCCCGGAGCAGCCCTGGGCCGCAGCTTTATTTTATAAACACATTTAGACAAGTTCAAAAAGGAATGATTCATGCTGGACCCGAGCGGTCCTAAACGTGAGGGCTGCTAAGCATTTGCACAGGGAAAGCATCGTGAGCTGGACCAGACCTAGCCCTCGGGGGGTATCATCTCTCCAGCTCCAAGGCCAGGATTACCTGGCCGCAGCTGGAAGGACTTACCCACAAGGCCACCTTTCGGCAACCAACACCCCCCACTCACCGTCCCCCACCCCCTACGTCCCCCAGCCCCAGCCAGGGTCTATGGCCAGCCCAGTCACCAAGGGCCAGCCCCGCCCCCACCAATCAGATCCCCCCCACTGGCTCCCCCCTCATTTCTCTTGTTGGGCTCTGTTCTCCATACTCCCCACCCTCCCTCCACGCACTTCACAATGATGTCAGGCTTCTCTCCACCCTGCCTAACTCAGCGTCTGGCTCAAGAGTTGCACAAAACAGGTGCTAGAATACACTTATGATTGGTGATGAGGAGCCAAGTGCCAGGCACCAAGCTTAGTCATTTATATCTATTCTTCCATTGACTTCTCCCAAAAGCTCCAGGAAGTAGGTAATATTGGTTATAAACCCATTTTACAGATGAGGAAACTGAGGATTAGTTTCTGCTGAACTTTGCCCAGAGGGATCTGTCTTCCTTGTCAGAAAAAGAACAACCCTCCTATCCTTTGCTGTTGTCACCTGAGTTTACAGGTGGAGAAATGGAGGCCCAGAGAGGAAGAGGCGCTTCTCCAGGATGATATGAGCCATGTTCCACCATGTCCTCACTGGGTGACCTTGAACATATTACTCCCTACTCTCAGCCTCAGTTGCCTAATGTGGAAAAATAGAAGGAATGCTTCCCTTGAGGGGGATAATGTGAGAGTTGAAAACAGGTGACTGGAGCACAGCAGAGACTAAATATGGCAAGTTAATGTCTTTCCCCGTCATGAATTTAATGTTCGTGCCAGTGAGTCAGGCATCTGGACCATTAAACGTTAAGACTCTCACAGTCAAATGCTTTTCAAAACCTGACAGTCACGTGAACCAGTTAGGAAGGTCCCATGTCAGGGAAGACAGAGCAAAGGAATGGAGGTTTGAGGCAGTAGGGAGCAGTGGAGACTGAGGCATATCAGAGAGAAGCTGCCTTCAGGAGGGTGCCATCCTTACCCTGCCAGCCAAGTGCTACCATGAAGGAAGGTGGGTCCCAGGTTGCCACATCTTTGAGGGTTGAAGAGAAATTGAGACACTCAGACTTTCATGTGAGTTTGTCTAACTTTCAAAGATGGACCATGAATTCAAATTTAAAGAATTAATAACATCAAGAGAATGAGAAGACGAGGCACAGACTGGGAAAAATATGTGCCAATGACGTATCTCGTAAGTCTAACATGCAACAATGAAAATTTGAGCAAGCCAATTAAATAATAGGGTAATAACTCAAGGGACATCTCACCAAAGATGACAGGCAGAAGCAAATAGCCTAGGAAAAGATACTCTACATCCTGCGTGACCGGGGAACTGCAAATTAGAATAATGAGCTACCAATCATTCCTGACCTATTTGAGTGTGGAAGGTCCAAAAACAGAGACAGCACCAAACTCTGGTGAGAATGGGAATCAATACGGCTCTTGTTCATTGCTGGTGGGAATACAAAATGGCACAGCTACTTTGGAAGGCAAGTTGGGTGGTGTCTTACAAAACTAAACATGCTCTTATCATATGCTCCCAAATGAGGTCAAGACTTACATCCTCCCAAAAACCTGCACATGGATATTTATAGCAGCTTTGTTCATGTTTGTCAAAACTTGGAAACAACCAAGCTGTCCTCCAGAAGGTGAATGGATAAACAAACTGTGGTATATCCAGACAAAGGAATATTATTCGGTATACATTAGAGTATTCACTAAAAAGAAACAAGTTATTAAAGACATGGAGAAACCTTGAAGGTATAGTGCTAACTGAGAGGACCCCATCCGAAAAGTCTACATAGTGTCTGATTACAACTCTATGACACTAGAAGAGGCTGAGATAATAGTAAGACCTGTGGGTCACAGAGTTTGGAGGCTAGGAAGGATGAATAGGATTTTCAGTACAAAGAAAATATTCCGTATGATAGTATGAAGGTGGATACACGTCACTATACTTTGGGTTAAAATTCCTAGAATGTCAGCATCAGTCTGAACCCTAATATGAGCTATGAACTCTAGGTGAATATTTTTGTTGTTGTTGTTAGAAGCATTCTATTTTTTTTTTTTTTTTTTTTATTGTAGTAACTCCTTTTACACATTAAAATAACCTCATATGTGCAGGTTCCCCATTCCTCAGGTATATGTCAGCACACTCTGCCCTCCACCACATCACCTAGTGTTCTTCCCCACTGCCCAGTGGGCTCCGCCACCATTTGTCCCCCCACCACTTGTCCCCCCACCACGTCCTATTCCCTATTGGTGACCTCAGTTCTACTGCAAGTTTCTAAGGGTTGGTTTTGTTTCATCTCTTCCTTGTTTTGTCTCTTCACATTGCACCTTTGAGTGAGGTCATCTGGCATCTTTCTTCTGACTTGTTTCACTCAGCATCATCCCCTCTAAATCCCTCCATGCTGATTCACAGGACAGGGTTTCGTCTCTTCTCAGGGCTGTGTAGTGTTCCATGTGGATATGCACCACATCTTCTTGATCCATCATCTGACGGTGGGCACTTGGGTAGTTCCCAGTTCTTAGCTGCTGTGAACAGGGCTGCAGTAAACATGGGGTGCCTGCATCTCTGCAGATGGGGCCTTTTGCATCTTTTGGGTAAACACCCAGAAGTGGATGGTGGGATCCTGTGGGATTTCCATCTTCGACTTTTCGAGGACTCTCCACACTGGTTCCACAGGAGCTGCAGCAGCTTGCACTCTCTGGGTGACAGTCCTGTGTCAGTGCAGGTCCGCTGACTAACACGCCCCGCGCTGCTGGTGGATGTTGATGGAAGGCGGTGGTCACAGGCGGGGATGCCTGCCCCTGCCTGTCCGATGTCCTGATGGTGAAGAGACAGGTGGCCACAAGGAACTCAAGCAGTTCTAGGCCAGGTCACAGCCCAGGCATCCTGTCTGGGGTTCCG
>RJWH01005850.1:0-66928 GCA_004363575.1 Solenodon paradoxus
GACTCCCCGAGCCAGTTGCCCTGCTGCTCTGAGATCACACCTGGGCTGCTGAATGAGCTGGCTTAGCTCTGCTTCAGGTCTAGTTAGAAGCCTGCCTGGCCACCGCTGATGACCACAGCCACAGCCTTTTACCTGTGACTGTGTATGTCACGTGAGGTGTGAATAAACAGCATTCAAAAGACAACAGAACTTGTACTTATGACCATTCGCCACTGACCACCACATTCTCCCTCTTCTCTTAACCTGCCTGCTTGCCCACCTGCCTTCATCCCTGCTGCACCTTTCCTTTAAAAACAAGCTGCAATGCAGACCCAGTCACCCCTCTGCTTGAAGCCCTTCCTGGCTCCCACTCCTTTGGAGTAACACCCAGGCCTTAACATGGCCTCCGAGCCCTAAGAGATCCAGCCCACATTCCCCTGCTGCCAGACAAGGCATGCCTGCCCACAGCACTGCTGGGCTCATGCCCTCTTCCTCCCATATCAGGCTCAGAGAGCTCTGTTCTAACTAGATCTAGTGATAAGACCACCTGCCTTCCGAAGACACTCAGCCCCACAACTCCCAGCCTCCCACACGCCCCTCCTCTTTGTCTCTAACACACTCCCGCCTGCTAACACCCTGTAGAAGGGCTACTTTACCTGTTGTTGTGTCCCACCCCAGGCAGTCAGCTCTGCCAGGTCTTTGCTTGTGCTCTGTCTCAGCAGCCAGAAAGAGCCCAGCCTGCAGCAGATGCTGAGGAAACCCTTGGCAAGCAGGTGAAAACTGAAATGAGATTGGCCATATCTGAGCTAAGGTGACAGATGCAGACCTGGAAAGCTCGTGACAGAAAGGAGGCCTCCCTCCTGCCCCCTTCCTCCCTGGGCCCACCTTCTGGGACAGACCACCCCAAAGTGGGCCTGAAGTGCACTCCTACCCACCCCCAAACTCCTCAGAGGATCCCCCGCCCAGGGAATGGATTCTGTAGTCCTATCACCAGCCAGAGGACCCCACAGCCTTTGTGGGGACAGAGAACAGAGGGGCTGAGTCACCACTCCCTGGGGCAGGCAAAGAGCAGAGCTCTACAAAAATGGAAGGTTAAATGTGCCCAATTTCCCAGGGGTCTGATTAACCTGTAATCTGCCAAGAAGGATGAAAACCGCAGACATGGAGGAATAAGGAGGCCCAGACCCCCTCAAGAAGTTATAGCTGAGGTGCCTGCAGGGCAGAAAGATAACAGTTCAGAAAGAATCAGACCCAAAGGGTCCCCTCCCCTCCGGGAGCTAAAAGGGGGAGGGGGCAGACCTTCCCTCTCCAGACACCTGCCAGGCCCATCCTGCTCCCATCCTGATGCGGGACCTCGCCCTGGTGGCTTTATGCTACAGGCGTCCTGGCATTTCTTGAATTGGGGAGAAAATGAGAACACAGCAACGAAATGTCAGCTGCATAGCAAGGAGAAAAAGCAAAATCGAAAGAAACAAAAGGAGTGGGGGCGGGGTGGAGAAGAAAGCGCTTCTCGAAGGTGAATTGGGCACAGCCTCTCCTGGGCAAGAGTCTCAGAAGAGGAGGCAGGCAGGGAGACCCTGGGCTCGAGCCTCCACGTCCCCATCTCTCAACGGGAGAACGGTGTTCCCGGCAGGTGAGATGAGAGATGACGGCCCAGCTCTAACGCAGATGCTCTCGTCACAGGCTGTGACTGTGGCTGAGACCCCAACCTGGCCTCCACAGTCTGGTGACTCAGGCACAGAGACAAAGGACAGAGGGCTGTGGGGTCAGCACCTCCAGGCACCTCCTCCTTCCATCCCCAGAATCTGGGCAGGGCAGGATGCTCCCTTTCCCCATCTGTCCTGCACAAATGAGGAAAGGCTGTTTGCAAACTCTCATGATGAATAATGGTCCTTCCTACTGCTTTAGCGCGCACCATGCCCACGCTGACCCATCGGTGGCAACCAGTAGAGCAGTGGGGGAGATGGGGTTCCAGCTCCCGGGAAGTTCCCATCTTCCCTGGCAGGGTGGACAGGAAGCTGAGACAAAGATAATGATGCAGGTGCATGCAAAGGCCCAGAGGTGCAAAGGAGCAGAGTATATAAGAGAATTGGAAGGTTGCCCTGGTGGAGTCACAGTTGGGTCCATTGCCTCCGAAGGAGTGTAGACCACACGTCCCTGAGTTCAAGTCCTGCTTCCGGGGGAAGCAACCTGTGTGAACAACTAAATACAAATAAAATTAAAATGCTTCTGCCTCCTCTCTCTTCCTGTCTGCCTGCTCACCTTCATGACTGCCTGTTCCTTTCCTTTCAGAGAGAGAAGCTGGAGGACCTGAGGGAACCCTGGTGACTGCAGAGGGGTGGCCAGCAGGGACGTGGTGGGTCCCTGTCTCATGTGACCCAGAAGGCCCAGTCAGCATCTTGTTCAGGCAGTCACTGCAGGAAGAGGCCCAAATACTGGATGACCCAGCTCTGTGCATTGGGGGCAAGTCCTGTGGGGAACAAAGGGGAACAGTCCAGAACTTCCCAGCAATGACATGGACCCTCAACTTGCCCCTAAGCCCAGACCCCATCGTCTCCCACCCAGACAGGTGAGATGTGCCCTCTGACACCGTTAGCACCTGCTCCTAGAAACTGCAATGCCAATTATGAGTGAGAACTACTGAAAAATTGAGCCAAACTGACAAGGCAAATGCATCAGCCAGGATCTAGGGAGGGAAGGTGTTTCTTCTGGTGTGAATGTCCCTTGGGGATTTCACTGGATCAAGAGGCTGGGGCCTTAGTGCTTCTGCAGGTAGATTTATGACGTCAATAGGGGCAGGGCAGGGCAAGCCCTACCTCCTGACGTTGCTTGCAGACGCTCAGGAAAGCCAGCCAGTCTAGGAAGTTTAATGCCTTTACCAACCTTGGGTCAGGAGAGTCACTTGGGAGGTGTTACCATTGGCAACGGGATACTAACAGACTTCACTGACCTTTTGTGCTCATTTCACTGTGACAATTTCATCCCAGACTGCATGGCATCAGGTTCAAGTCTGCCACCTGGCTCAGTCAGGGCTGGGAAACCCTCATCATGATCCCTCCAGAGCTCTAGGGCCCAGCCGAGGCATCTACTCCACCCGCTCTGAGCACCCCCGACCCCCACCCCCGCCCCACCCGCACAGCCTCTCCAGCCTGCCCTGGGGTCCAGGTTGGAATCGTGGCCCTGCCGCCCCAGGCCTGGGCCACATGGCTAAGGCATGTGAGGACTTCCAACGACTCCCTCTGCTGCCAAGAAGTTTACGTCTACAGTGACGGGTGAGACTGTGAACAGTCCCAGAGGTTCAATGCTCAGCAGTGGGACAACCATGAAGTGACTTCCTCTCCTCTATCCTCCCAGATGTCAGTTTCCAATGACTCAGCAGATGTCACCACAGAGCGCCTGGCTGTGAGCAGGGCTCTGGTGTGCAGAGAAAGATCAGACATGCTCCTGTGCCCAAGCTGGTCACCATCAGATGGGGAGATGGACCCGGCATCAGCACACGGCTCCTCCCCCACCAAGCACCAGAGGAGAGGTCCCAGGATGGCCTCCATTCACGAGCACCTCCTGTCTACAGCTCGCCGTGTGCCATCTCTTTAGTGCCTGCTGTGTGCCAGCAAGGCCGGTGACCCGCAGATGTTGTCACCACCCTCACAACACACCTCCTGCTGCAAGATGAGGATCCTGAGACTCACAGAGGCTGAGGACTCACGTGGGGTCGCACAGCAGGGAGGCGGGTTGAGTGTGTTTATTCTGTGCCCAGCCAGCGTCAGGGCCCCTCTGCTTCCTGCACCCCCTTAGGGGGAGGCCAGGCCTCTGGGCTGGAGCAGAGGCAGTGGGGGCACCCAGATGGGGTCAGAATCCAAGGGGTGCTGCATTGCAGGGGTGTTGTCACCTTCTGATGACAGCAGATGCCCTCAAGGGCGTCCACACTGGTCCGACTGAGTTTGATCCTGCCAGCCCAGCCGCCACACAAGAGACAAGAAGCAATTGACTTCGTGCATTCCTCCTTCCCCTCGCCCCCACTTTCCCAGCCTTTATCCAGGTGGTTTGACTAGAGAAGCTCACCCCTGGCTCAGAGCTGACCCTGTGACTCAGGGCTGCTCACTCAGTGATCTCCCCCTGCTCACTGGGACTAGCTCAAAACTGGCACGTGACCAACTCGGTCCAATCAGAATGAGACCAGATTCTTCATCTGAAAAACGTAGCAGTACCGAGGTTGGGCAGAAGGCTTCCTGGAGACTTAGCAGGCGCAGGGAGACCCAGAGTGGCCACATCTACCAGGGGCAGGCTCTCTGAACGTGTGTTACTCAGGTGGACCCTGGGTGCCCAGAAGGACTGGCCCTCTGCAGAGCAACTGGGAGGGGCTGCGCACACAGTGGCAGAAGGATGCCCGGCCATCCCACCAGACACAGGGCTTTAACCATAGGGTGTGCATGTGCTTTTCTTTCCATCACCACACAATGCACAAGGGAGAAATGGAGGAAAGGAGACACATTGTTTTACACAGAGGAAATGGAGTCCCAGAGAAGTCTAGGGACTTGTCACACAACTCAGGATAGCAAAGCAGGTCCAATGTGACCTTCTGCCACTAAGGCCCATGTTCCTTCTCCACCCCACCCTGCCCGCAGAGCACAGGAGAGGAGTTAGGAAAGAAGAGACCAGTGTGAGCTAGAGGCATTCAGGAGGGCTTTCTGGAGGAGGGGGCGTCCAAATTGGGCCTTGAAAGGCAAACTGGAAGAGAATAGAGGAAGGGACGAGCAGCCCACAGTTTGCTGCTGCCAGATATTTAGGTTCTGGGTCTGGAACTCTCCATGAGGAGGTTCAGGTCTTCCTCCAGCAGGTGCTCAGGGGACCGACCACTCTTCAGCGAAATGGTGCTGACTCGGGTTGGAGGCAGCTTCCAGGTCAGGTGGTGAGTGGGGCAAAGCAGGAGGCCCTGCAACCTTCTGTTCTCTTGGTTTCTGGCCCAGATGGGAGTGAGGAGGGCTAACCTTGCCTTTCTGTTGCGAGGGGTCAATGGTCTCTCATGCACTCTGATGAGGCCGTTAGACCGTATGTCATCAATCAGCCCCGCCAGACACAATCCCTGCAAAGCGTCCCATCAGCTGAGAACAGCGCTGCCAACAACCTCAGGACTCCATGTAAATTCCCGGACGAGCAGCACCCCGGGAGGGTAAGAACCCCTGTCATGTCCACAATCTCGGGAAAATGAGTCCATTTCCCTCCCAGTTCTGCCTCTGAACCCGTCGGCAGCCCCTCTCCCCATGAGGAGCCTGCAGAAGGAAAACACCACTAATGCCTGCAGGAACATGCACACCAGCTCGGCTGCTGGGAGGTGTCTCCGCACAGGTGGGTGGGGCTGAGATATTTCGGGAGGTGGATGCCCGCTGGGGGACTGCACCTGCCCTCTGCACCCGCCAGGCTTCTGGAAAGGCCCCGGAGCTGAGTCAGCGATTCTTCTGCCTCCTTCCTGTCTTTCTTTGACAAGCATTTACTGATGCCAAGTAGATGAGGACTCTGAGGGGCCCTGGCCTATGGGGAGACAGATTTCTGCCCGCCCCCACCCCTCGGGGTCTACCTATCTTGGGGAGACCCTGCAGAGAACCGCACTGTTCCATTGCCAATGCTCACTCTTGTGCTGCTCCCACCAGTGTCCTGGAGGCAGCGGGGTCATGTCTGACCCCTGTCATCTTCCCTGGGCCCAGAGCACTGTAGGGCTCACAGCTGCAACCCCGAATCCTGCTGGGAAGAAGAAGGGGCAGAAGGCTAAGTCTTCCCTCAGAGGATGAAGTAGAACCAGAGGCAGAGAGGAAATTGGAAATGAGTGGGGTTTGGGAGTAAGGAAATCAGAAAGAATCAGCGTGGTGAATGGTCCCATGGTGACCTGTGACATTTTGTGTCCTCAGGAACAAATCACTCTGTTCCCAAAGATGTGAGGGCTTTCTGTGCAGAGCATTTCTTATGATTTTCATGCGTCCTGCTGAGCTGGACAATCCTAGATACCAGGAGGCAGAGGGACACTCCAGTCCCTGGGGCTTGGTTTGAGCCCCACCCTCTCCTGCCACCCTTGTGAATGCGATGAGTTCCATGCTGTGGACAAGCCTCCTATGTCCCAGGCTCATGTGGGCCCGGGACACAGGGACTGTGCCATTCGAGCTCAGGAAACCTCCGAGGGATGAAGGACAACAGCAGAGATGGTTCAGGCTCTGAGGTTTCGAGGCGCTGACCCACCTCCTCTCCCCGACCCCTCACCGCTGCCCTGAGGTTGCTGCTGCTTCCCAGGGAGTTGGGAAACTGAGGCAGGGGCAGAGAGGTCAAGTGCACAGCTAGGCCAGGAGGGCCAGGTCAGATCCTGGCCTCAGCTCTTCCCATGCCCCTGGGAGGCATTTCATTCTGTGCTGATGTCATCTCCACTACCAGGGTTATCAGGAAAAGGGGAGGGAGTGAGGAGAAGTCCCCCCAGTAACTACTCCTGAGGATCCACCTCATTTCTACCCACATCAACTGGCCCCACCTGGAAGCACAGGTGCTAGGATGTGGGTACAGGTGGGAAGCCCCCTGCCCTGTTCCCCACACAGCATGGGCCCTGCTCTGTGGAAGGACAGTGTGACTGGTGGGCAGCCGCCATCTCTGTCCCTCTGAGGTGGTGGTGGCCAACTCCTGTCCCTGGGCTCCTCTTCCTGAGACCCTGGGCCCGAGTCCTCTCTCTGGGCCTCTGGCTGATGTGATGTCAGGAGGGCAGGAGGAAGGGAAATGACCAGGAAGGGCTCACAGCAGCACTGCTCCCCACTCCTGCCTGGGGAGGGGAGACTTTCAGGGTTGTTCTGAGTTGATTATGTTAGGAAACTTCTGTGTCTCCTGAGCTGCTAATTCGGTACCATCTGCCTGTGCTCCCAGCTTCAAAGCCCCGGGATAAACACGTTTTCTTCTGTGGGTCTTAAGAAAGTTTCAGCAGTGGGTGGGAGAGGAAGGCACCCCGGGAATGTCTTGTCTGAGGTGGCACGGCCCTGCAGAGAGATGGGGGTGTAGGAGGACCTGGGGCATGGATCTCTGAGACTCAAGAGCACCAACCAAGGTGGCTGTGATGAGCCCCATTTTACAGATGAGGAACCCAAGTCCCAAAGAAATGAAGCAATCTGCCCAAAGTCAAAGCTTCCATTGGAGCTGAGCAGGACAGGGTCTGCCCAGAATTTTCTGTCATGTCCCTTCATGTCCATCCTCCTGTGGGCACCCCCGGCCCCTCCCCCTTGCTTTTCGAAGCCCTCCCTCCCCAGAATTCTGGGAATCAGGAGAGCTCAGAATTGAAATGTGATGAAGCTAGGGGCACTGGAGAGAGCAGGGGAGGACTCAGAGCTTGACAGTCAATAAAAGCTCTCCCTTCTCCGTGACCGTGACCGTGGGGTGATTCAGGGACACCTGGCATGTGGCGACAGTTTTGTTCCCCTTCTGTTCTGATGCAAGACTCCGATTTTAAGCACCCCTCCAAAACTCTGCTCCTGCCCACCACAGAGATTTCAGGACATCTCCTGCCTTCCCAGGGCTCGATGCGAACACCCGTGATTCGGGTGAACGGCGGGTCAATGACGAGTCAACGACAGCAACCAAGATTTGGAATCTGCAGCCCATGTCTCAGCCGCCTTGTTCCCAGAGTTGACTTGAGACAGGATGCGTGCTCTGTCATAGCCCTATGCATGAGTGTCCTTGCTCACAAAATGAGTGTCTCCCTTATGTTGCCTTTAAATATAAGAAACAAAAAACGAAAGAGAACCAAAGTTCAGTGTCAGAGACAAAGGAGTAACGGTAGCTAAGATTTCTTTGCGCAGTTTTGGGGAGGTGTAATTGACAAGCCATAAACGAAGTATATTAAATGTACAACCGGGTCAGCTTCGTACATCTGTGAAGCCAGCCCCGTAGACAAAATACTGAGCATCTTCATCACACCAAAACTTTCTTCGTGCTCCTCAGTAGATCTGACCTACAGCCCATGCACAGCCCATCCCTTCCCCAGACAACCACCTGCTGTTTTGTTTTGTTTTTTATCATTTCAGGTTGATTTGCATTTTGTAGAATTTTAAATAAATGGAACCCTACCAGATGTCATCTTTCTAATGGGCTTCTTTCACTTAGCATAATTATGTTGAGATTTGTTCATATTGTCACAGGTATCAATACTTCATCCTTTTAAATGTCTGAATATTTTTCACTATACGGACACAACCATTTATCCACTGATGAAACTGTTGAAGCGTTATTAGGAACAAAACTCCTCTGAACGTTTGCGTGTAATTTCCCCCTAGTCTCTGTTTTAGCAGCATCTGAGAAATAGCTTTATGTTGAATTTTAATTTTCATTTAGTTCAAGATACTTCACAATTTCCCTTTGGATTTCTTCTTTGTGCCATGGTTATTTAGAAGTGGTTACTTAGGGCATTTTCCAGATATCTTCCTCTTACTAAATTCTAATGGAATCCCACTTTGGTCAGAGAAAATACAGTATGACTTGAATCCTTTACACATCTTTGAGATTTGTTTTATGAACTTGGGGCTCCCTCTCTGAGACACAGATTCTCTGCACCCAACTAGAGCAGGTCAGGGGACCCCTGCTCTGGGTTGGCTGAAGCTTGACTGATTTCTCATAGAGCCTGACAGTCTGTCACAGCAGCACTGGCGTCATCTAATTTCTCTGATGCTCCATCTAAACCCAGCCATTACCCAGAGGCCTCCAGGTGTTCAGAAAATCAACACGACAATATGGCTCCTTCCTTGTGTGCATGCGGAATCTGCCCTCCCGGGAGCCCTGTGCCTGTTTCTCATGTTTATTTGCAAATCAGATGGACCTCAGCCATGGGAGACAGAGAAATCTGTGCCCACAGCACATCTGGGCCTGCTTAAGTGGCCTGGAGGGTTAGGAGCAGACATTCTTTCAGACCCACGGCCTGGCCAGCATACACCAAATGGTTAGGGTCCCAACCAGCTCCTTCTCCGATCCTGGAGGTCTGACAAGAATCAGAGCCCCAGAGTCTGCAGACACAGCAATCAGCACCCCCAGTGTGAGACCAACAGTCAGCGAGCACATCATGTTCCGGGTACTGCTCACTGCCCCCATTTAGCAGATGAGAAAATTGAGTCAGAGTGAAACTGTCCTAGGTCCTAGAGTGATAAATGGCAGAGCTGAGATTTGAACCCAGGCTCTTTGGCTCCAAAGTCTTCATTGGAATCAATAAAATGAAATCCAAATCCCCAAGGCAGCATAGAAGACAATCCCCCTCCCCAGTGGCCCCTTCTTATGCGTGTCATAACAAATCACACGGCAGCTCAGAGCTCAAATCCAATTGTCTATCTATATGGTTCTGTTGGTCAGCAAGACATTTCTTCCAGTCCAGGCTGGCTTGTCTTGGGCTGATGGTTTTAGATGGCCTGTCACCTGTACAAGCCTCAAGGGGAGCCGCTAAGATAGCTGGGCATCTGTCACATGCTGTCATCCTCCAGAGGGCCAGCCTGAGCTTGTCCAATGGGGGCCTCGCAGTTCTTCCAGCAGCAGGGAAGGGCTGCCCATGCACACACATTTTTCAAGTGCCTGGTTGTGTTAAGTTATTAATGTCACTGGGCCGGGCCCAAGTCGAGGTGGAAGAACAGAGTCCACCTCCTAAAAGAGGACAACCAACACTGCAGAGCAAAGGACATGAGTTCCCAGTAGTGGGCTCACGGGCTGCTGCACCCGGTCTCCAGCTTCCCCTGCTGCTGCCCTCCCTCCTTGTGTTTGCTGTTGGAGTCGCAAGAAGTCTCTAGCCTTCCACAAATGCTGCTCCCTCTGCCAGTTGCCTCCACTTATCCTGGGACGCTCTTATTTCAAAACTCAGCTCTGGGGACAAAGGCCTTGGCACTGCATCCTTCTCCTTCCTCCTTCCTTCCAGGAAGGAAGGAGGCTTGTGGGGAAGAAGAGAGGGAAGAAGGAAGGAGAAAGGATGGGAAGTGAATGAATGAGCTTCAGGTAAAAGGCTCAAGGTGACTAAGGTTAGAGACCAGGCCAACCACCAGTCAGGTAGTAGCTTCCCCAAGACTCATGGCTCCTGGCTCCGGACTGGGAAGCATGACACTCACCAGACAATGACAATGTTAATTACACAGACACCAGACATGGGTGCTGCAAGAAGTCAGGGCCCTGAGATGACCCCAGAGTTGGGAGGCCTTCCTAAAGAGGTGATACATCACCAGTGACTGGGGGTGCAGGGAGTTGAATAGAGGCGAGATAGAGGGAAAGGTGTGGGAGCAGAGGGAATGGCATGGACAGGAATCCATGACAAGAGATTGACCTGCAGGGGCAGCGTCGGCAGGGCCCTGTCCCTCCTGGCCCCTGACTTCTGTTGGGTCCTGGAGAAAGCAGAGGAGACCGGGGTAGGAGGAGAGAGCAGTCATTCCCTGGCTCCCACTGAGCCACAGTCACAGCAGCTGCATGTCCTGTGGCCTCCACTGTCTCTGGGATCTGGTGATCCCCATTAAATGCCCTCCGTGACCTTCTCCATTGGCCACCTAATCCCTGCAAAGACTAAGACTTGATCCTCCATGACGACCCTTCAGGCTTCGTGCAAAGGGCAAGGGGAGCCTCTGGGGAGCTCAGTCAGGAGAAGGGCTGGTTCCGAGTGACCTTTTAGAAAGAGCCCTCTGGCGGCCACAGAAATGGGAGAGAAAAGAGGCAAGAATGGCTGGGGCCACGTTCAGTCTGGGCAGGCTACATGAAGTTGACCCAAGATGGAGGCTGTAGGGACAGGGCCCAGGCCAGGCAGGACCAGGTGCCACAGCTAGAGCCCCAGGGGAGGGGACTGGACAGCACAGAACCAGAAGCCCCTGTAATTCTGGGCAGGGCCAGGGGAGCTCAGAGTGGAGAGAGGGCTCCCTGGAAGCAGCAAATACTCTGAGGTTAAGCAGGACGGGCACAGGGGGAGCCAGGGCTGCCATACGGTCCTGTCCAGCCACGTGGTCTGCCTCTGAGCAGGGGCAGCACCACACCCAGCACCTTCTCTCCACCAACTGCTTCAGTCTCCCCATCGGTGGGGAGGGGTCAGCACAGAGCGGTGCAGTGACAAAAGTGCTCCCCTGTCACCGCCTGGTGTGCAGAACGCAGATATGCCTCTCAGACCTGGACAGTCCTGGGTCCTGTGCGGTACACTCCTCTCTGCCCTCCAGCCCTGGAAGACGGCACATGCTGGGCTCGGGGATCTCTGGTGGGGACAGAAGTCAGTAAGTGTGGGTGTCCTTTCCCAGTCGGGCAGTTTTCTGTGGCGCAGGATTCGCTGGGGGATGCTGGGCAAGTCACTTAACCTCTCTGCATCTCGCTTTCCATCTTGGGAAAGGGGCTGACGGCTGCTCTCCAGGCCCAGCACAAGCCCAAGGGACCTGACACACGCAGAGGGCAGGGTGGAGCCTGACCCTTCACGGGGGCTCCCCTAGGTGATCCCCGCATCGGGACAATCAAGGCTGTGGGGAGGTGGCCACCAAGGCCTTCCCAGCTTGTACAGCGTGAGGACACTTTTCTTTACTGAGCAACGAGCAGCAGCCTCACAGCCCGAGTTCTACCCACTGCACCCCCAGCCTCATGAGCCTGTGGGGGCGCTCAGGGGACCCGCTACGGTCTTCTGGAACCACAGGCAGGAGAAGAAACCCACCCGAGTAAAGACGGCAGAATCCGGGCCTGGCTTGCGGGAACCCTGTCCCCTCTGAGGTGGTGTGCTGGCAGGAGGGAGGCAGAGCCACAGGACAGACACTGACACTGGACACGCCAGGTCACCCTGGGAGCAGGACACTTACCTGGAGACCCAAGAATAGACCGCGCTGGGTACCCGGGGGCGCTGAGTGCTGATCCGCTCTCAGCCTGTCGGCACCGGGGGAATCATTAGATCCTGAAAAAGCCTCATTATCCGGCACCCTTTGGAGAAAGGGCTGCTTCCTGCCAGATCATCCCCTGAGACCCGCTTGTCACAGGCTGTTGTGTAAACCCATGTCTGGCCCATTTAGAAGATGTGATCTATCCACTTGACTGGACTTAACTCTCCTTCTCCAGGCTCTCAAAATGTGTTGGGGGAGAAGTCATGAAACGTGCGGGAGAGGCCTGTGGGTTTGGGGCTCCTCCTGCAGAGGAGGGTGGGACGACGGCGGGACACAGCGCCCGGGACCGTCAACACTTCAGAACTCTGACCAGTCTTCCAGGAGAGAAACCGGAGTGCCAGGTAAAGGTTCATTCATTCATTCATTCATTCATTCATTCATTTCTTCCACCAGGCTTCTTGAGGCCCTACTATGTGCGGGTCTGCTCAGGGTCTGGGGTGCAAGTGGTGAGCACACAGGTCCCGCCCAGGAGCCTCCGCAGCAAGAGGCAGGAAGGAAGAGGTGACAAGGCATCAGCAGGAGCCTTCCAGGTGAGAGAAGAGCTGGGAAGAACGTGAAGTACTGCGTGTCGTCAGGTCTGGCCCTGGGATGGACGATGCCATCAGAAAGTGAAGGTCTTTCTGAGAAGGGAGCTTAGATCCGAGACCTAAATGGGGCAGAGGGCAGAGCATCAGTGCTGCCTGCTGGGAGGGGCAGGCTCCTCGGAGGAGGAGGTAGCTGATCTACTCTGGAAAGACGCTAACAGTTACACCAGGTGGGAGGAGGAAGATGATTCCAGACAGGGAGAGACAGAAGCAAAGACTTGGAGCCATGCAGGTGCACAGCATGTGAGGGGCATGTGCACTGTGGGCAGAAGTGGGGTTGGAAGTGTCCTGGGGGTGCCTGAGACAGACTTCAGATCTGTTCTAAAGAGATGAGACACTCTCCCAAGGCAAGAGGGCCAGTCCCATCTCTGAGCAGACATGGTCTGACCATCTCTAAAGCCCTTCCAGCTCTCAGCGCCACAAAGGGTGCTGACTTTAGCTGAGTGGAAGCAGAGCATTGGCAGTTGTACTCAAATCAATTTGGGGTGTCAAAAATTCTGTGGTTCTCAAAGACCAAGAAGGCTGGGACCTCAGTCTCAGGACCCAAGGCTCCCTCACAGGAGGCTCTCACCCAGATGACACAGCCTGGGAACCCCACCTCCTCCTGACAGCCTCTCCCCTCAGCCCTGTCCACCACTGCAAGTTCTAGCAGCACCCAGCACCCCTCCACCTCGAGGGAGAGCAGGAAGGCCAGCTCCCATGACCAGCAGAACCAGGCCAACCTCTCCTTCTATTTCAGATCAGCCCTGTGAGCCCCTTTGGAAACAGGAGAGCACCTTCCCCTCCCAGGCTCACTGAATTGATAGGTCCCTGCGAGTCTCCCAGCAGAACACAGAGGGAAGAGTTTCTGGAATGTCTGGCCCTTTGATGGAGAAAGTCTGCCTAATAAATAATTGAGAGGCACCTTGGCTTCCTGAGAACTGTGCAGAGTGGTGGAGGTGTCCCCATTTCTACTGCACAGCAGAGCCTGGGAGTGCTCCAGGGGAGGTGGGGAGAAGCTTCCCTCGAAGAGAAGTCAGAAAGGCTGCAGGGGGCTGGGGATGCTGGGAGACTTTCTGGGTTCTAGTCACCTGAATATTTTCAGGGTCCTGATGCCACTCTCTTGCTTTACCTCCATGCCTTGCCCATATGCTCCCTCTGTCTGGAGAGACTTCCTACCTGTCACCTGCATAACAGGTGTCCCTTTACCTGCACGCCCTCAGGTTTCCCCCTGACAGACTGCACTCCTCTCCCAAAGCACCCTGTAAATCTTGATGATGATGTTGATGATGACATAATGATGATGAAGATGATGGTGGTGACGATGATGATGAAGATGATGGTGGTGATGATGATGATGAAGAAGAAAAAGATGATGGTAGTGAAGGTGAGTATAATGATGGCAAGATAGTGATGACGGTGGTGGTGATTTTTCTCATTTCTCATTTTGTTCACAGTCCCACTCCCCTTCAGAACAGAGGATTAATTTTTTTAAGGTAATGTACATGCAGGAATGAAGGCAAGTAGACAGGCAGGCAGGAAGAGAGAAGGAAGAAGCACTTTTATTTATTTTATTTAGTTGTTCATCTTGGTGATTCCCATCGGACCTGGGATGTGATCCAGGGACCTTGGGCTAGATGTGGACTGAGTCCAACCCCTACTCCACCAGAGCGTGCTGAATTCATTTTATTCTCTATTTTCCTAGTACCTTACACATAGCCTGGCACATGGTAGCCATCTATGAGTATTTTAGAATGAGACAATAAATGAATTTGTTGCAACTATTGGCAGATGGTCTTTTGTACAAGCTGAGAATGGCGCTGGCTCTCATGCACTGTGGTTAAGGAACCTTGAGGAGATATCCTGAGATTACACTCCTAAAAGCATCCTGGACACGTCTCTTGCCCTCTCTGGCCTCACTTTCCTCTTCTGTAGACTGGTGGACTGGGCCCCATGACCTTCAATTCTGGCTCCACTCCTGTGAGTCATGGAGAAGATTGTCCTTGTAAAACGTGGGGGAGCTTGGGGACCCCTGCACAATCAGGAGTGCCTGGGAGGTGACTTTTTAGAGACCACAAGGTATAAGCCAGAATGAGAGAGCTTTCCAAGAATATAAATATGTTCTGTTGACTTTACAGTTTTGCTAATATTAGAATGCTGTCAGATACTTCCAAAGTGGAAAAGGGAGTTCTGAGTCTTGAAATAGTCTTTGCATTTTCTTGGGAAAATTTAAATCTGTCTTTGAAAGTCCAATAAAATCTCACGAAGACAAACTGGTCATAATTAAGGGCACCTTTGCCCTAGCTAGGAGAAACTGTTTTACTAAACCAATTAATAATACAAATAGGACTAGAAGTGTGAGTATTTCTCTTAAAATTAGCAATTTTTTCGCAAGTCTTTTATTCACAAATTCTTGGGTCCGGAAAGAAACTCAAGATCTTCTCACTGGTCTCCTCGCTCTCATTCCACTGTTCTTACCTGTACACTAGTAATTTTGGTAAGCAGGTAACAGTTCTAACGGACACACTGTGTGTTAGCAGGATGTGATAAGCACTTTTAATCCTTAAATTCTCTGACCTTCTCTCCGCGGCTCTCCTCTCCCTCACTCTGCCCCAGCCGCATCGGCCTTTTTTCAGTCCCCACACCATGCCCATCTCGATTTCCCCTCAGCCCTTTCCATATCCTGCTGCATCTGCCTGGAGCTCTCTGTCCCCTGGTCTCTGCCAGGGCTTATCCTTCTCATTTTCTCACAAATCTTCTCCAACAAGAAACCCTCCTCGCCGTCCTATCACACATTTCTCTCTTCCCATCCCACAGCCTCAGCCCTGCCGGAGCACACGGCCCTCCGTTACCACCTTCATTGGCTTCATCGTGGTCTAAAACCAGTCTCCTTACTTGTTTCCCGCCCACCTCCCCCTCCAGAATGTGAGTCACCCAGAGCGAAGGCCTTGTCTTCCCACTGCCTTCCCAGAGCCCAGAACAGGCAGTGCTGCAGAGCTGGGTTCCAGGGCCATGTGTTCGGTGGAGGGATGAATGAATGAGCAAATGATTTTTATTTCCCCAAACCCTAGTCTTGCCCATGACATATTCCAGTATGTGCTTTTTAATTAACAAATAGCTGTAGGCAGTACGGTAGACTCGATTAGCCTGAAATGTCTCAGGAGCCTGCCTGAATGCACCTTGACTTCTTCAAGTTTTCCTGAGCCGTTTGCAAGACTAAAAAAGGCAGGCCAGTTCGACTTAAAGGAATGCCTTGTTTCCTGGCTACATATATTCACAAATCCTTCACCTGGAAAGGATTTCAGTGCTCTTATAAGACCCTGGATTCTTACCAGGTTGAAAAAGAAAATGAGACTCGGAAGGTGGGACCAGAACTCCCCAGGTCACCTCGGTGTCAGAAGACGACCCAGGACAAGAAGCCCTGTCTCTGCAAGCTGTCAGATCCACAGCCATAGCATCCAGGGGTGCAGTCAGTCAACGTTTGCTGGTGCTCTAAGAACAATGTAAAGATAACAGCGTAGTGGTTCCCATTTCGTGGGTGTAATAAACTTTTAATTCTTCCAGCAGCCCTAGAGGATTGGGTATTGTTATGACCCCATTTTCCAGATGGAGAAACGAGGCACCAACAGGAGAGGTATTTGCCTACAGTCCGTCCATGGTAGATAGATGGTGGAGCCAAGGCCGCCTGGCAATGAGCTCAGTAAATGTTCGGTTCGGCACGCCCACTCCTGGCTACTTTTCTTAAGGGAAGGATCACGATCCAGAGGCCAAGCGTATTTAAAACAAGGCCTTCTCTGGCCCACCTCCTAGAGGGACTTTGAGTCCGCCCATGAGGACAGGGAAGGGGTGAGTCTTGGAGCTGCAGGATCTGCCCAAATGTTCAGATCGACTCGAAATGTCCAGAGCAGGCTTTTCCCAAAGGTGTCACCGTGGTAAGTGGGGCTAAAGACCAGTCAAGCCCCTGTGGTCTTCGAAGAAGCTGTTACCAAAACTTTAAGTAAAAAAGATGCCTATAGATGTAGAATCATTTCCAGAAACAGCCTTTTGATCAAAGAAGCCCATAGTAAGGCAGGGCCAACATCTGGAGGCCAGGTTTGGTCACATGAAGTCCCCACCACATGTGAAGATCCCCTCCTCTCTTCTCCAGGACTCTCTCCTAATTCTCAGCACAGAATGTGAGTCCTCAGTCCCTCCTTTACCTTCTAACAGTCATGTAAATTCTCCATATGTATGTCATCAAAGTTGATCTTTTTCTCCTACTAATCCTTTTTGATGTTTGTTTGCTCCATCAGCCCTAGAAGGACCTCAGGGCTGGGGGAATTTCCCCCACACTCACTCCTTCCATCCTAAGTGTCAGAGGGAGGACAGTCTGAGCAGGGACAAGCCCCGCCCACCCAGGAGAGCCGGTGGGAGAGGCTGCTCCCTTCTGCTCCAGGGCCAGTCAGCCCTGTCTTCTCTCCTTACCTGAAGGTTTAAGGAGACTTTAAGAGACAGCAAGCACTGAGTGCCCTGAGGCTTGCTACTAACAAATCATTACTCTTGCCTTTCTGTCCCCATCCCTCCATCCTAAAATGTCAAGTAGGTCTTTTCTAGAAGTACTGGATGAAACGAAAAGAGATCAGATGATAAGGGTATCCTATTTAAAGGTAACTGGAAAAGAATGGGAGTAAAGAAACCCACTTGGAGATTTCACTTCCTCCCCCTTCTCCCTCTTGCTCCCCCATCACCTCCTCAAAGATCCCCTGGAAACTCAGACCCCAGGGAGGCTTGAAGCCTCCACAGGCCCAGGCCCAGCCTTCCAGAATGTAGTGCCCACATTCATGGCATCTGAGACAGGTTGCCAATAAGCAGCTCTGGCCTTCTGGGAAGGAAAAAGGAGGCGTCTCCTGGGGAGAAGGCAGAAGCCCTGGCTCTTGGGTGACTTGGGTAACACACCTCTCAGGTGTCCCTGCAGCCAGCAGGTCTGGATCTGCCACTCCCGGTAACTGCTTACAGCGGGCACCTTCCTACACAGGACTTGAGGAGGCCCCAAGACTCAGAAAGAGGGGGTGGGCTGTGGGGAGAGGTCTGGGCAGGGGCAGAGCGCTGCCAGGGCAGGACCCCGACAATGAGTCACAGGGAGCATGGAAAGGGAGAGTCTGGTGGTGCCCAGGACAGGCGTGAGCTGCCAGGCTAAGGGTTTGCAACCTATTCTGAGACCAAAGGTGTTCCCCGAGGCGCTGCTCTGAGGTGGCTCAAGGCTAGGTTGCCAGATTTAGCAAATAAAAATGTAAAGCAGACTCAGGTACCTGTGAGTGTCAGCTCGACAATGAGTAACTTTTTAGTGGACATGTAATAGCTGCGGTACACTTCTTCTTCTATAAGAATTCCTGCTTCTCTGGGGTCCCTACGCGCCCTGCCTTCTACCTGGCAAGCCCGGTCAGGAGGAGTGGGCCTGAGGCGGGAGGGCACGAGTGGCCAGCTCAGCCCCTCGTCACTCAACGTGAGAAGCTGTGCTGCCCAGGTTTCCACCAGGGGGACCATATCAGCCGACATCGGCAAGCAGGTGTCTGACTTCTAGTAATGATATTAAAATGCACAGAAAAGCTCCGCCCAGCTTATGTGTAAGACCTCCTCGGACAAGTGTCTAGAGCAGGGGTCAGCACACTTTTAAGGGGTCAGAGGGCAAACATGTTGGGTTTGTTGCCATGTCTGAGCTGGGCAGGGGTCCTGTGAACCCAGCGTGACGCAGGACATCCGCAGACTCGTGGCCGAGTTCCAGCAAAACCTCATTTATAAAACACAATGGAGCAGTGCGGCCCCAGGGTTCTAGTTTACAGACCCCTGTTCTAGACCGTGGGGCACCCTCAGAAGCAGCTAAGGAAACTGGACCCCTTCCTGAGTGTCCCACACACAGACATCACCCGGCGGGAGCTGGACATCAGCGTCTTTTCTGCCACCAGCCTGCAGGGTGCTGGGGGAACAGCCCGCCTTTCTCTTGCTGGTCTCAAGACACCCAACTCTAAGATGAGATGGTTAGACCCTCAAGATCTCCCTCAAATACCATCTGATGTCAGACCCCATTGGATCTTCCCTCCCTGCCTCCATTCTTAGAACTCCCAGCTGCCTGGGCAGCCAGGGGCGACATAAAACACCCTTTACTTTGCTCACTCTCACCCTGAAGGACAATGCTGCTTATTTCCACTTCCTCTGGGGACCCTTGCCCTCTGCCACCGCATTAGCCACTTAGTGGGGGACACCTCAGCACAGGAAAACCAGATCTGCTCCCTTAAGCCCCTCCTGCAAATAACTAGGTGCCCACTCACTGCAAGTTGCCAAGGACACTCATTACAGGGAGTTTGTGCGTAACTGGAAATATCTTTGACCCCCAACTATGACTTTCCCCCATCGCTCCGACAAAGTTGAGACAGTCAGAGGTGTCGGTTTTCCAGGACTGAGCGGGGCAGTGAAGTTCAAAGCAGGAGCGATGTGGGGAGAGGACAGGTTTTGCAATAAACCGTGGTCACTGTTCAGTGGCAGGGGCCATGTTGTTTGTTCTGTCTTGTGGACAGGGTCCTGCTGCCATGAAGGGGCTTCCTCTGGGGGAATGGAGCTTTGAGAGGCAGACTTAAGACTGGCAGGGCGAAGGGGTCGGGGAAGTTGCCAGGGCATTGGGGTTTGAGCTTACTCCTGCAGCCCAGAGCTTGCATTCAGGCTCTGAGGCTCAGAAGGAAAAGCAGAGAGCTGCTGGTGTAAGAAAGCTCACCTCTGAGGCCTCCGCTACCCTCACCCACTGGCATGCCCCCCTGAGGACCATTCGCTCTCCAGAGGCTGTCGGGGTGTCTCTGGCCCTCCACATTACACACCACGCCCTGCGTTTTAGTGCCTGATCCTATGTAAACCTCAAAGCCACCCGACCAGGTGTGGTTTCCTTTAAACACCCGAGGAAAGGTTAAACAAATTTCAAGTTCTGCCAGGAAACCACAGATCTGGATTTCAAGCCCCAGGTCTGTCTGATGCCAAAATCCACGTGTGTGGAGCCAGCCTGCCCATGTCAGCTTCTGCTCCTCTCCCTTCCACACTCGCTCAGCCTGCCCATCTCCCTCCAGCTCTTCCATCCCCTGGGGCCTCGCCTCTGCCCAAGCACCTCTGGCCCCGGCCTCCCTCTGACCTCTCAGAGTCTGTCCGCCTGTCCACTGTCCCTCAGAAACAGCCCACCTGAAACTCCCCACATCTCGAGTCACTGCCTGCTGGCCCTGGGGTCTTACTTCTACCTCACACTGCTTTGCCACATTTTCAGATCATTTTGATGACACCATGTTTCTGGGAAAAGAGGGCTGGGCTTCACATGAGACAGCCTAGTTCAAATGCCAGCCCGGTGACTTCCAGCTCTGTGATCACCTCCATTCATGTAACTACTGACTCTCAGTCTCCTGGGATGTCCATCCACAAGCCCGCAGGGGCAGTTGGGAGCAGGATCCTCGTGGTTACCCCACTAAAACCATGCAGGGGTGCAGGCAGGTGGGAGGGGTGTGAGGAGGAGGTGGGCGCAGGGTCATTGCCACCTTTCACACACCCGTGCTGCCTGGAAGAGGCATGTATTTTGCCAGAAGTTTTCACTCCTCCCAGGTCCATGGCGGGACTGAAACTCCGGTGGCTCACGAGGATCATATGATTAGTTCTGGACAGTGAGTGTGTGAGCGGACATGTGTGTCCCTCCCCGGTGAGCAGTTAGTGACTGGGGCAAACCCCACCACCTCTGGCATGAGAGCTGCTCTGTCACCAGAGGCTGTGGCTGCTGGCCCTGACATGCAGAGTCACCTGTGACACGCCACCTTCCCCAACCTGCAGTGGACATGCAGGATTGGCCAAGAAATAAACGCTTTGGTGTTTAAGCCACTGTGGCTTGGAGACTGTCTGCTACTGAGCAGAGCCTGATCATCCTCGTCTCCTGCCTTCTCCAGGGCTCAGCATGGCCAAGGCCTCCAGCCAGCCATCCCCTGTGGTTGCCTGCTGAGTTCAGCGCAGGAGATACCCCTTTGATGCTGCTCCAGTGGGGCCAGTCATGGGGGCGGTAGTCACCGGAGGCCTTGGTCTAGCCATTGAGGAAAGGAGAGTGATATGTAAGTCCCCACCCACTGCAGAGACTGTCAGCTCTGAGTGACACAAAGCACACAGGCTTGGCAGTCAAAGCCAACACCCCTGAGCACAGAACCCACCTCCAGACAAGGACAGTCACACAGGCTGGCCCAGTCTAAGACCCAGCCATCTGCCCTCAAAGCAGCCTGAAGGAGACATGGAGCTTTGAGATCCTGGTTTCTGGCTCCCAGAACTCAAGACAAGTTTGTCCTTCCCTCCATAAAGGTCAGATTCAGAGGCCGCCCCTGCTCAGGAGCTCAGAACAAGGCTCTGCAGTGACTTACGGGCCTGGCACTGTCCAGCTGTGTGAGCCTGGGCAAGTTTCTCTGCCCCTCTGAGCTCACTGTCCTTTGGGGGCACAGAAGGATTAAAAGAGCAGTTTGTAGCGCGCTTGGTCTCAGACCAGCCCAGGCCAGGACCAACATGTGGGATACAATACAGCTGGACAGACGCCGGACAGCCAGGACCAAGGATGTGACAGCCCAGCTTTTATTTTGCACATATTTAGGGGGTTAACGTAGAAGAATGTGAAGAGTAAAAGCGAGTCATCAGAGCAATGTGAGCTGTTACAGCCCAGACCGGTAGGGCCAGGTCCCAGCTCTGCCACTCTCTCCCCTGTAACTCTGAGCAAAGCCTCTGTGCCTCAAAACTCACCTGTGCAACACAGCTGCCGCCAGAACACTGGTCACGGGGATGCTGTGAAGGTGGCAAGAAGGTGCCTGCAAGGTGCTGGGGGAAGCTCCTGCTCTTAGCGGGTGCACATAGATCTGCTTTGTGAAAGCGCAGACACTGAGTGGAACCTATTTTTATGAATGGCCGGAGCAGCCTTCCCTACAAGGGCATAACGAGGGTGGCTTGCTGTGCTCATGGGAGAGCTTAAACCCACACAGAGAGGCAAGACCATCTGCAGCTGTCTCTCTGGCTGTCCCAAGAACACACATGTGACTGTGTTCCGGGGAAGAGTTAGAACAAAAGGAGGGGTCTGGTGGGGACCAGTGTCAGCGTTCCAGGTGGGAGAACTTTCTGAAACCCTGCAGTTCCTCTGAATCCCAAGTCAAGCTTCCTGGCTCCCTCCAGGCCCCGCCCCTCCAGCCATTTGCCCAGTCACCTTGGACCCACCCCCTCCCCGCCTCTCCTGCCTGCACCCCCCACCCAGCTCCAAGTCCACCTCCCCATCACAGGAGGCTCCATAAAGTTGGCAGTTTTCATCAGTTTCATCAGCTGGTCCTAGGCTCCAATGCGCACTCGCCACACCTGGCTGTGCATGCCTAGGAATGTGACACAACCCTTTGGAGCCCTAGCTAACAGGGCTGCTGTGGAGGGGATCCCCATGTGAAGAGCCTCACCCATGACTCATCCAGGTGTGAAGCTGCACCTAGACCCCAGATCCAATCAGAGGAGAGCCCACCAGCCTCCTGGAGCCAGAAGGGCCAACAGGGGGCAAGGCCTTCATTTGCAAGAGAGATGGTTGGTCGTTCCAGAAAGGACACAGAGGAAGGAACTGCGTAGCTCCCACGGAGCTCTGCAGACAGCGTTGACTTGAAGCAGGAGTCATTCGTATTGCAGGCGAGTAGATAGACTGGCCAAGCAGGCCTTCCAGGGAAATGTGAGCTACAGACACGTTCCTCCTTGTCCCTGCCCTCCCAGGACATCGATTACAGGATGAAAGGAGCTCAGGAAGCTTCAAAAGGCACCACCAGCCACCAGCAGGGGTGGGGTGAAGCAGGGTGCCCAGCAATCAGTGACACTTGAAGGAAAACTGGACCGCCACCTGTCTTCAGGAGGCGTGCGGGTGCCCAGGTCAGCAGAGGGGGAGCAGCGGTGAAGGCAAGGAGCTTCCCGCAGGGAACTTCCATTCTGTATAACAGAGTGACTTCTCACTGCTCTCGAGGTAAAATGGTCTCATTCAAAAAGGTGTATTCACAAGATAAAGGAATCAACTCTACTGTGCCCTGGGACATAGCCTTGTGCCACCTGCTGGTTCCCTAAAGTGCTTTGGCCACATTGCCTATAACCTCTTACCCCTGGACATTCAGACTGTAACTATCAGAGATGACGCCGCTGATCCTGAGGCCCAGAGAGGGGAAGCGAGTTTCCCCAAGCTGCACAGCAAGGACTGGGAGGGGGCGAGGCAGGCCTCGGAGGGAGAATGCTGACTCTCAGCGCAGGCCTCTTCCAGCAACTGTTCACATCTGCTCGGCATGTCCAAGGCTACAGAACAGTGATTTTATTACAGCATAAAGACAATTTATTTTCCTACAAATACTGAAAAATAAATGACTGCAGAAGATATCCAAATGTTTATGGATGCTAGAACAGCGACATCAGCAGATCAAGTGAAGGAACAAGAATGGGCAGGAGCCACACCTGCCAGGCAGTGAAGGGCCCGTCTGAGGGCACCCTTGACAGAGCAGCCCCAGAAGCACCTGCTAAACCAAGGAGGAGTCGCCGGCATGAGGCAGCCAGGCCCCCAGAAGGTGAGCTTCAGAGGCCTTCCCTGCTCTGACCTCACAACAGTAAGAGCAGAAGACAAAATCGACATTGTCTTGTAAAAACAGCAGACTAGCATATTTCTCAGAAAATCACTAACCACTTATACTCTAAGGGCAGAAATTGGCCACTTTCCATGTAGAATTAATAGGTTCTGACACAGCACGCTGTAGAACAAGGATGAAAGTATGTGACTAGTAAGAGTCGGCCGTGTCTGACACAGAAATGCACACTTTGAACTCATTTTCGAAGCCCATGCACAAAGCAGGTGGAGCTGGGATTATTTTAAAGCCCAGCTCTGTGCCTGCTTCACAAGCCTCTGCTGAGATCAATGCCCCAGTTCAGCTGGGCCTGTTCAATCACTTGGTAGCAGAAGAGAGTCACTCAGCCCAGTGGACAAGGGTGACAGTGTCTGCCCCAACAGTCACATGCATCCTCAGCTCTGCATCGGGCATCTGCTCTATACTGAGGGAGGAAGGAGCCAGGACCCTTCAGGTGAGCTGGACCCTGAGGGCCGTCTACACCAGCAAGACCACCGGCCAACGGTTCTCAGCCACTGATGCTTGGGGCACCCGCACGCCTGCATCTAGAGGCCCCTGAAGACCCCCAGAGGACACACGTCAGGACGCTGTTCTGTTAGCTCTTTAATGAGGAACCTGGGGTGCCCATGGGGGCCTGCACCACAGTGGCTCTGAATCACTAATCCCCTTCAAAGGTTCTCGCGTCCTCAGCCACCACGGCTGCCACAGATCAGAGCCTCCCGTGCCCCTGCGGGCTCCTTTCTGCGCGGCAGACAGGTAGGTGTTGGGAGGGAGCACATCAGGTGAGCCAGAGCCTGCAGGCCCCACGAGGGATGAAGCGGAGTGTGGCTGGTCTCAGGGACAAGCTCCCGGCAGAGGGCCCACGGGCGCTGTGGACCAGGCAGGATCTACCCCTGTGACAGGTGTGACCAGGAACACTGACACAGGAGAAGTGTGTTTGCCAGCCATTACAAGGTCTAGTGGGAGCACAAACTGCACAACCGTCTGTAGACGGCTGGGGGACCACCAAGCCCCAGGGACTGATCCCCGACAGGCCTGGGCTTGAATCTGGCTCTGCCACCTCCAAAGGGTGAATTTCGTCACCTCTCTGAGCCTCAGTTTCCATACCTGGTTCGGGTGGGTACACTGGGGACAGGGTAGGAGCTGGGCCTCTGGCCCCCAAATCCTCACTGAAGGTTTGGGTCCCAGTTTTAGGATAGGGGCCTCTGACATGCTTCAAGAGGGCAGGGGGGTTTGCATTTCTAATGGACCTCTGGGGCCTCCATCTCAGGCCCCCTGTAGGTCTTGAGGACAAAGGTAAAAAAACTACTGAAAAGCTTAGAGCAGAGAACGGCCCACCACCCCGCCCCCCCCCCACGCCCCCAGCTCCCCACCCTGCAGAATCCCCGGAAGTGGCAGCAGAAAAGGCAGGCAGAGTGAGACCCCAGCAGCATAACCAGCAGCTCTGGGCAGAAGTTCTGCTCGCCAGTCACAGCAACAGCTCCTCTGATGTGGGGGCTGCACCCACCCCTCACATGTCTCCTCAGGTGTCCTCACACCACCCCATTTCACAGAGAGAGAAACTGAGACTTGGAGAGGAATCAGTCCTGCAACGGGAAGGACCTTAGAAAACACTCCCATTACACAAGGAGGAAACTAAGGCAAGGGCAGTGTCTGGCCCCTAGTGAACCTTCCATTTTCTTATAAGGGCCACGTCTTCAGGGATGGGGATACAGAAATGAATCAGACGGGCCCCCTCCCTGAAAATCCCATCTGAACGCAGGGGAAGGAGGCAGGGGAACTCCGCGTGTAACTCAGGATTTCCAACTTCACAAGAAGTGAGCAAGGTGCAGAGAGGATGCAAGGAGAGGTGAGTCCCATGAGGATCAGTCAGGTTACGAGGGGGACAATTGGGAGGGCTGCTGGGCAGCGGTGGCACGTCCAGGAATGGTGGCCTGTGCTATTGCCTCTCAGTTCCGGCCTCTTTCTATGCTAGCTTCAGGGAAAGGAGGGGCAAGGGGCTGTCCTGCAGGTCACATCCAGGACTGAATATTTATCCAAGAGCCCTGAGGCACCATGGCGGGATTTCCAGCTGCCATGTGGTAAGGTTGGCTCTTCACCTCCACACAGTACCTGGAAGCAGACTGCAGAGCATAGTACAGTGGAAGTTTCTGTTCTTCTTCCCCCAGAAAATGCATCTGAAATTGTGAACAATAAAGATAAAATTCTCTCTAATTCCACCCCGAGGTATTTCCTTCTCGGTGTGCTAGCTTCCTACAAAAGCACATGTAAGCTGGATGTCCCACTCACACACATGCGCTTATACACTTTTAACCCCTCAGATACATCATTTATTCCATGTGTGTTGCCAGCAGTCCTGGGCACCCAGCATGATCAAGTCCAATGGAAGCCTTCTCTGCTCAGATGCCCCAGCAGAGACACTGGTGAAGCCAGGTGTCCTGGGCCCCCTTAGCAGCCCTAGACACCCTGGCAGCGAGGGGCAAATAAAGCACCAGCTTCCGAGGGAGACTCGCCTGGGCTGAGTCCTGGCTCAGCCGCACACTTTCTGTGACCTTGAGTGAGTGGCATTACTTCTCTGAGCCCCGCATTCTCAACTACTAACGAGGATTAAAGTCCTCACCAAACAGGAGCAGACAAGATGGCACAGGACGGGCAAAGCCTGTGCCGGGCGCGTCCTGTGCTTCTGGAAATGGTCTCCTCTCTGCTTTCCTGGCCCCTCCAAGGTCACTGCCATGGAGTTCCGGCTGGGGAGCATCTCTCGTGTGCCATCAGGACGTAGCTGCAATGTGGATGGATGGCGCAGGGCCATCAGCCCCCAGTTTGTGTGACCCCATCCCCCAAGGCCACTGTCAGCCCAGGTGTCAGCGGAGCCTCTTGCTGACAGCCAGGCCATCATCCCTGCCTCCCAAGTCCCTGTCTCCTGAGGCCTCAAGGGCAGAACCCGGGGCTCCCACCCCACACAGGACCCAGATCCCAGGGAAGAGGAGCCAGCCTCCTATGAGGGTAGTAGGGGCCCCGGCCAGGAGCAAGGGAGCTTTCTGCTCCCAGGTTGCACAGGGAACTGGAGGGAACTGGGAGCTCCATCATCAGAGAAACTGGAGAAGGGAGCAGGAGTGGAAGGGCCCAGGTCTGCAGGTCACTTAGGGCCATACTGGAGGGACTCTGGGAAGCAGGGGGGCTGAGGAAGAACTTAAGAAGCGGTCAGGTGACCCCAGGGATCAGCCAGAACTGAATGGAGACTCAGAAAGGTTCACAGAATTAAAATTCTCTGGCCCTTCGAAGGCCTCTCCCTGCCCACACTCTGTTCCAAGTTGCTGATCAGACCCGTCCTCTGCTCCCCTAGAACGCCCAGAGGATGCACAGCCTCTCACGGTGACTGAGAAGGGGTGTATGGGACCCTCTCTGCAGCTGCAGCTGCATCTGTGGGAATGGACTGGGGGCAGGTGACACCCTTGAGCTGCAGGCCAATAAGAAGGGAGCTTCTACTCACACCATCCTCTCCCGCTTGCAGGAGGACGCGACTCAGAGACCCCATGAGCCACCTTGGTGCTCCTCCACTTTAAAATCAACCCATGTGCCTCCTGGATCCAATTTCATCCATTCCAGGTACAGACCCTAAAGATGGGGTTCTCTAGAGGGACCCTAACTCCACCCCACCAGGCATGTCTCACATGCCTCCCCATAGAGACAGGTAGATCAGGCCCATGGGCAGTAACAGTTCAGACATCTTGTTCATCCCTTCTTCCTCTCAGTTTTCAGAGGGAAACTGAGGCCCATAAAGGAGAAGTGGGTTTCTCAGGGGCCCACCACAATTTGGAGACATCATGTCTCTTGTTCTCCTCCTCTCCCCTCCTCTCCCCTCCACCCTTTTCCCTTTCCCCCACTTTTTTCTTGCTGTCTTTTATCTGTGTCTTTTCCTTGGTCATGTGGGGCACTATGCTGTGCAGTGATCACAGACATGGGTGTCAGGCAGGCCTGGGAGCCAGGCAGACTTGGGTTGAAATCCCAGCTCCACTGTCTCCTGACCATTTATTCATCAGGAGTCTCTGAGCTCGGAGCCTCAGCCCCTCCCAGAGAAGTGGGGCTAATTGGAAAAAGAGAGAAAAAGAAAGAACTAGAAAGTGCTCGTTGGAATAAGACCAGTACAGGGCTCCAGAACCCTCTTGTTCAGCTACCCTGGCAATGAAGGACCTACTGTGTACAGCAAGACCCCCACCCATGTGTCCCAGGGCTCTTGGCTTGTCACAATTGCCCCTAGCTTGATGCTGTCAGGAGGGTCAGTTCAGGACCATCAGCTTACGAAGAGGTGGGAAGCGGCCTACAGGGTGGCCTGTGGGAGCTCGGTGGGTCAGTCGCTGCCCAGGTGAGTCCAGAGACAGCCACTCCATCCTGCACAGCCTGGCCCAGGACGGCCTCCACCTCCACCCCTACTGTCTCTCCCGCCCTCTCCCCTTCCCTCGGTGCCAGGTGCTTATTTTCAGGACCTCAGAATCCTTCCCAAGATGCTGACATTTACTTTGGCATTAGAATATTTTCTACTTCTCTTTGCAGAGCCAGGCTGCTGGGTGAGCTTCCCCCACGTGCCTGCCGGACCTTCTGAGGTGAAAAGGGAGGCAGAACCCCCTGCTGTCAGTCCAGCACCTGTCATGCCAACCAGCAACTATTAGGCACCTACTGTGCACCAGGCCCTTCTCGGGAGTTGTCACATCAAATCCATTGAAGGCCCCTGCGGGATGGCTTACCTCCTGCACAGGACCGATGAACAGTACCAGGCAGGGAGACCAGTAAAACACATCTAAGGTCACAGGGCAGGTGAGAGGCGGAGCGGGTGGAATCCACACCTCCCTGGTCCCAGAGCCCCTTCCCTGCTCTGTGCTCTGCCCGCAGGGTCCGTGGGCTGGCGCACTGAGGACACAGCATTCAGGGAGCAAGAAGGATTCAGGGAGGGAACGTTCAAGAGAGAGGGGATTTCAGGACCAGTGTGCTTGAGGGGCCATTGGCGAGGCTGGGGAGGGGTTCAGGCTAGGAGCAGAGGAGACATGGCCTGTGCGGGTCAGGGCTCCCTGGTGGCAAGTGACAGAAAACCAGCTCACACTGGCTGAGCGCTAAAGGAAACAAGGGTTCCTCTGAACCGCAAGGGGAGGTGAGCCGGTGTGAGAAGGGGCTGTCTTCTAGGAAAATGTCCTGGTCGAGCAAGAAGGAGGAGAAAGAGAAGGTGGGGGAGAGCGAGAGGAAGCGGCAGGGGATGAAGCTGAAGAGGAAGGAGAAGAAGAGGAGAAGGAGGAGGAGGAGCTCGCAGTGATAAGCTCACCCTGAGGGTTTCCGTGTGTCCAGCATTACTCAAAGCTTGTGGCATCACCTGCTGGTTGACCCTCGCAGCCAGTCCACGAGGTACCTCTTGTTGCCATTTCCAGCTTGAGAGGAAGACACGGAGGCTGGGAGAGTCTGAGTAAGCCCTGCAGAACCAGAGCCAAGCCGATCCAACCAAGGGAGCCTGACTACAAAGTTGGAGTCGTAACCCACACTGCGCAGCTCTCCTGTGAGTGAGCAGCCTCCTCTGCAAAGCAGAGTGGCTCTCTCAGTACGAGATGGAGAGCTCTGGAAGGTTCCTGAGCGGGGAAGGGCCTGACATGCAGCGCTGTGCCTGAGAGAGAACACACGGCAGCCACGTGAGGGCGGGCAGGGGTGCAGGGGCAGGAGGACCGGGCAGTGTCCAGGCACAGCCGGGCTCGTACTCATGGGAGACACATATTCCCCTCCCTTGGCCACTCGCATCGGTGCTGGTGGAGCAGGTGCTGAGCATGGGCGGGGCCTGGTGGCCGACACACAGCCTGGCTCTGGAGGCATGGCAGGCCCGACAAGTTTTCCTGCCGCTCCTTGTACCCCAATGGGCGCCATCTGTGCACACGCCCCACTGTCCGGCCACAGGAACAGTCCCGGCTGCGGGTCAGGCATCCCCGCAGGCTCTGCTCAGGGTGGACGACAAGCCCCCCGGCCACCCGTAGCTGTGTGCCGCGTTCTGAAGGCCAGGGGCTTCCCGGGGTCCTGTGAGAGCAAGGAACACAGCCTGTCCCCTTCGGGTTCTTTCAGGACAAGTAGTGGAGAACCGGCCAGCTCTGCACAAGACGGATGGCTCACAGGCGAGTGATTTTGTCCCAGCAGGAAGCAGGCATGTAAGCCATCCATCACCCGCCGCCCCGCGTCAGGGCTGGGAAGGAGCAGGGAGCAGGGCGGGCTCTGGGGGGGGCAGGGGTGAGTCTTCCCATGGCCAGTGTGCAGGGTAGCAGGGCAAACCCCCTGGGCGTCTTTCTCCTTACCAGATACCAGGGACCTCCAGAGGCTCTGCTCTCTGATCTGCAAAGACCAGCAAGAGCCAAGGGACCAACGACACCCCTTTTCCTCAAACTGCCATCCCAGCTGTGCTCTTGGACCTGACTCTCTGTTCTCGCCAGGCCTTACTTCCAAGCCACACCCCTCACCAACAGAATGAAAAACGAACCCCTGCCCAGCATCCCAGATCTTCCTGTCCCCCTCCCCGGAGTGCCCACCAGGTCTCGGGGCTCCAGCCAAACCAGACACCACAGGTCCTGTGTTCTCATCCCTCTGTTCAGTCACGAACACGATGAGTGTCGAGGATGCACCAGGCTCTGTCTGCCGGTGTTAAGGGCATGTGGTGAACAAGGCAGGCACGACGTCCATCGCAGTGGGGCGGGGCAGGTGCTCCACAAGTTAAGTCTGTCCCCCGCTATGCACTTCCTGCCCCCGGCTCCCTCCCAGCCTCTGGGGATCCCAGGCCTCCTTGGCTTGGAGATGCCATCTCCGTCTGGTCTCTTCACAGCACCTTCCCTCTCTGTCCAAATATCCCCCTTTTCAGAGGACATCAGTGAGATGGGTTGAGGGCCATGATCTTACTTGCAACTTGATGCCTTCGAGAAAGACCCTTTTTCCACTTAAGCACCTTCTGAGGTGTCAGAGGTTAGGACTTGCACGTATTCATTTTGAGGGACACAATTCAGCTTGCAGCAATGCTCAGTTGGCCCCCTCAGCAGCACAGGGCCAGTCTTGTCACCATCATTGACTGCATCCAGAGGCCTGCAAGAGGGTGGAGCAGCTGGTGAGAGTCTAGGCTTGGAGGCAGGCAGAGGTGGATTCAAGTCCTCCTTCCCAAGGGAGCAACTGTCACGAGAAGACCCACTGCTGGGGGCAATGGGGAAGGATGGCAGCTTCAAGGGGGTCTTTCCAGCTGGTCTTTGATGCTGCAGATTTTGAAATGTGATGCACAGAAAGAAAAGAGGCTCCACTGAAATGGAAATGCGTTGGGAGAAAATGGGAGAAAATGGAAATGGCATTTCCTTTCAAGACATGCTTTATGTCACTCCTAAAAGGCTGTCTCTTAATAAAAACAGCCTGATGCTAATTGAGGTGATGAAAATGAGACAGCAGCACCCAGTCCCCAGGTGGGGAGACGCCGGCAGTAGGTGTGACCCATCCTGTAAACCTCGGCTGCTCAGGACGCAGCTCTGCAAAGAGGGTGTCATGCCGATACTGGGTAGCCTGGACGGAGTCCCACTGGCACTGACTTGCGGGGTGACCCTGGGGAGGTCACTAAGGACTCCGAGTCTCCTTCCTTACCTGCCTCCAGCAGTCACAGTCACCCCCGGTCTTCCTCCTGGGCCAAAAGGTAAAAGGCCAAATGCCCATGCAGAAGAAGAAGAGGCACCGGGACTTAGAGTCACTGAAAGAGGTTGGGAGGCAGGAGTTCCACTGCTTCCAGGTTGGGGGCCGGGGACACTGGAGCTCACGGGACACTGCCACCCCGCAGGCAGCAGGCAGTGCTCAGGGCCCAGGCTGAGGCAGTCCCTGCCCACCTATTGGGAACTGACAGTCCCTGGACAGGCCAATGCTGAGTCTGTGGCGTAGGTGACAGCCAGCTCTGCAGGACTCTCCGGTGCCACTCTTCACTTGGGTAACTCATTGATCCCTCTCTGCAAACCCATGCCATCCTAATGTGCAGATAAGGAAAGTGAAACCAAGGCAATCAAGGGACAGGCCCATGTCACACAGTGAGAAATGGCGGCAAGTGACAGAAACTCAGCTCATCCTGGCTGAGCTCTAAAGGAAACGTGGGTTCCTCTGAGCCTTCAATGCAAGGAGCCTCCAACCCGGGCCTCCTAGCTGAAAGCTGGTGCCTTGTTCAGGCTCACCTGGAGCACCTTACGAGTGGGCATCTCCAGCCAACCTACCTGTTCCTTGGGCAACGCTCTGCTTCATTCTTCGCTGTGCTCCTGTGTGCTGGCTTCCCTACCCCGGACCAAGGACCCCCTAGATCAGCCTCCCCTGGAGGCTCACTAAAGACGCAGCTCTGGCGTGACCTGACGACTCAGGCGTTGAGTCTACGCCTGGGACTCAATCCATGGAAAGCCCAAGAACCCAGGCTCGAGGTCCAGGGCCTGGGGAACCACCACCATGAGCAACGAAATAAAGAAATAAGTAACAAATTCACGTTCTTCCTCCTCTGTCTTCCTGCCCGCCGCCGACTGGCCTTTATCCCTGCCGGTGTCCTCCCTTTTTTTAAAAAAAAGAACAAAAAAATATAGATGCATTTCCAGGTCCCACCACAACTGCTCATCAGTCTCTCTGGAGACTGCATCTTTTGAAAGCTCCCCCGGGCCGGTGTGTCCAAGGACCACGGCTCTAAACCGTCAGAGCCACTCTCTTCAGCCTGTGGGTTGGACACGGCGCTGAGCACTTCACAGTGATTCAGCCAAACTCGGGAGACCCTGGGAGGATTGCACCATAAGCCCTCATGCTGCAGACAGCAAACAGAGGTGCAGGCTGGTGGAGCAGTCTGCTCAGTGCCGCCCAGAGGCGAGCTGGCATGGAGCCTCAGGCCACCTCAGACACCAGTTGCCTGGCCCCTGAGAGCGCTAACCCCTCCCCGAAAGCTGACCCTGAATGCCTCCCGTCCCGAGAATACTGCACCGCCCGCACCCACTCACACGTGACACGCTAGGCACGCGTCCGGCGCCCTGCAGCCTCATGTCCATGAACCGCGTGCTTCAGGAGTCAGGTCTGGTCGTTCACCACTTACTCCCAGACGTCAGACAGCATATGACATCAGATGTAACTGGCACTTTCCAGAGTGAAGACTAGAACCCAGGGCCTCACCGTCCTGTCTCAGCCCCACTCTGCTCCTGCCCAGGTCTCTATAACTCCTCCGAGACCAGGAGAAGGGTCACTGAGCGCTCACTAGTAGCTGGACACATAGAGCCGAGCTCAGTGTCTGGCATGTAGTAGACATTCCTAACTGTCGAGGGCGTCACATCACATCTCGACCAAGTGTACAAGTGGATTTAGTTTTCATTTTTCAGAGGGAGACTGAGGCTCAGAGAGGTGAAGTAACTGGAAGAGTCAGGTCAGCGACAGCCAAGAACTGGAAATACTTCAATGTCCCCTCTTCATGGCTGGATAAAGAAGAGCTGGTCTAATGGAATACGACACAGTCCTAAAAAGATGGACTCCTGTCATCTGTGACAGCCTGAGTGAAGTCACAGGGGATGACACTAAGTGAAATAAGGCAGAGGAAGAAAGACAGATGTTATGATCTCACTCATACGTGGAACACAAAGGAAAAAGCACAGGAAAGGACAACACAAAAACCAGCCCTTGGACATGAAAACAGAGCTGAGGTTCACAGGAAGGTGGGGTGGGAGTAAGTGGTGGGGTCCAGTGGACGACGGTGAAGACTTGATAGCCTGGTGGAAGTGGTGTGGTGTCATATGTTTGGCAAATGGTGAACCTGCACTGATGGCTTTGCATTATTTTGTAAATTTGCCTCAACGGATATTTTTTAAAGAGACAGGACAGAGCCGGCTGCTTTGCGGAGCACCATCCAGGGTGACCCAGCCGCACCCCATCTCTCCCCCACAGCCCAGAATGGCAGCAACGGCTGCACAAATGTAGACAAGAGTTGACCCCGAGGCTCAGAGCCTCGATGATCAGAGATGGGCCATGCCGTTGCCAGGCCTGCGGTCAGGAGCCGTTGATTGGGAATTTGGTAAGGAGTCCAGTTGCATCCAGAGGGGTCATTTTAAAACCCCACGTGCTCAGAAGCTACAATTGTGCTGTTGGCTTCAGTCATCGAGCGCACCCCCAGCCCAGGCAGGGCCCCTCCAGTGGGGCCGTGACACCCCTCCCTCCAGGTCTCACCTGGCTATGCCGCCACAGCTCGGGGGAGGGCCTCTGACCACTATCCTTTGCAAGCCGCTCACGTGATCCAAAGTCCCCGGTCCAGAGCTGGACTCTTAAAGGTGCAGCTCAGTGCCAGGGACAGCACAGAACAAGTGGAATCGCCTGCCCCATAGACGTCAACCAACACGCCAACAGCACCGGCCACGACAGGAGCTGGCATTTACCAGGCACCACACTCAGATCATCTCTTCCAGTCTCAGGACAAGCTGAGGGGCTGGGGCTGCTACCAGCCACCTGTACGCTGGGGAAACCGAGCTCACAGAGGCGGGTGGGCTGGGCCTCAAGCACAGTGGCTGCTGATGCCTCTTCTCCCTTCCCCTTCCTGCATCCCACTGACATCTTCCTAGAGTCCCTGTCCTAATTCTGCTAAAATCCTCCAATGGCCCTTGGGCTGGACCATCAACCAGCCCTGATCCTCACCCGCTGGGCTCCTCAGGTGCATGGCGAAGGTCGCCACGAGGTCAGCCATTTGCAGTGAAGTTTTTCATGGCAGTTGGAACATTATTACAGACACAAAGGTCATGATCACATACAGAACGATGTGGTTATTCAGAGAGATTATCAGTGAAGCAGGCACAGGGCCAGGAGAAAATAGAAACTCCAGTGTCATTCTGAATGCTCACCGCCATGCCACCTCCTGGCCGCACTTGTCCCACAGCTCTTAGAAGACATTTTTCTCTGGACACCTGGTCCCCAACCCTCCCGTGCAGGCAGGAGCAGACCTACCCCTTCCAGAGAGGGCAAGTCACTTGACTTCATGACTTTGCTAGGGAAGGGCAGAGCCAGAGGGGCCCTCGGTGGCTGGTACCACACTCAGCAAGTGTCTCCCTAACTGTGGTCCTCAACTAGAGCGATGTTACTGAAAATCAAACCTGATTTAACAGTGTGGCTTACAGAGTGACGGTGGCAGTTGAATTCGCTCGTTGGACAAGCTCCTCTTCCTCCTGCAAAGAAGAGCCAAAATGAGGTGGAACAGGCAGAAGCTTCTAAATGGTAGTTCCAAGAGGATGGGAGCCCCTGCTTTAAGGGCGATGGGAAAATGAGGAGAGGAAGAGGATGACGCCCTATGACCGCACATCACTGACCACGGGCCAGGGACAGGTGAGCGGCCGGAACTTCCTCCCGAGCCCCTATCCCCGCACGCCCACCCTCTTCCTCCACTCAGGAGAGCAAGCAAGTGCAAGGGCAGAGGCGAGAGGACAGAGCGCCTGCCAGCGCCTGGGAGAGCCCACCCCAGGCCTTTCCTGGAACGGGATGAGCGGTTTCCCAAACAAGAAAACGTGCTGGCTCTTCGTGCCCTGACGGAATTGATCTTTCTCTGTCTATGCCAAGGCTCAAAGGGCCAAGTTTAATCCAGAGAAGCCTTTCAACTTGGTTTTTAGACAAGAGTGAGGTCAGCAAGAGCTAATGAGGACGATTTCATTGCTGTTCATGGCTATAGCAGCAGCCAAGAGAAGGGCCTCAGCAGCGAGAGTCTGTCTGGGCTCCGGCTCTAATACCACAGCTGTGACGGGGTCATCGCTGTAGCTGACGGTTTGCTCTGGAGTCTCTCCCAACCCGTGGGCTGCAATGAATCTGGCTCTGACATGTCCAAATGCAGAATCCCAGGCCCACAAATCAGTTAAGATTCCCTCCGCCCTCAGCTGGAGATATACCTTCCATAGGGACAGCAGAGAAATCACAATGGCCTTCCTTTTCCCTAGCAGTGCAGGAGGGACCCAGGGACTGTCTAACTGTAGAACCCAAACTTTTCGTTCAAATGCCTTCAAAGCCTTGTTGCATCCCCGACTGTAGAGACAGACCTCTCTACATGGCCTAGAAAACCCTCTGCAGCCTGGACCCCTCCCTGCTCCCACGTCACTTCCCTTAATCCCTTCCATGTGTCTGCTCCAGCCACATTTGCCTTCTGGTCATGATGATCTGCCCACCCCAGGGCCTTTGCACATGCTCTTATTTTTGTCTAGAATGCTCTTTTCTCCCCTCTAGCCCAAGAAAGGCCTGTTCATCCTTCCTTAAGAAAGTCTTCCCTGACGTACTACAGGTGTAGTAGTACCTGCATTACTAGAAGGCTGTTTTTTTATATTTCCTGCCCCCGCTATAGTCTAAGCCCCAGAAAGGCAGGACCCATATCTGATTCTTCTCTCTGTTCTATCCCCAATACTTATGACAGTGTCTCTCTTTGAATGAATATCCAATAAATACGGAGTGAGTGAATGAATGAACAAGGACTTGCCATAATGGTTACCAAAGGTGACTAAGGCTCTGTCGATGTCAAAATCAACTAATTATCTAAAAATTCAGGTGGTTTCATTAGGCTGAGAGATCTCAGAGCTAAGAGGTGACCCAGAGAGCACTTTGGGTGATCCGAATGAAGACGATGAAAGGCCCACATATCAATGTTGAGAAAGATGGAGGGAAAGGAGGTTTGCAGGGAGGGAAAGAGGATGGCAAGGACAGAATGGACCCATCTCTGTCCTCCATCCACTGCAAACCCCACCTCAATTCCCAGAAACTCTTCATCTACATTCCTGAGGAGGGTGGTCTGCCTGTGCCCCCTCAGTTGACCCTCCCATCTTCTTTCAGTAACTGAGCCTCAGATTTCAGTTTTGCACGTGGCTCTTGGAATAGTCAGCATTTCCCAAGGGTGAAAATGCCTTCACCTCAGTGCATTCACAGCTGCCTCAGATATGGCCTGGCTGGTGCACAGAGCAGGGGGCAGGAGGCAGGACAGCCTCCGGCACCATGTGGGGACCAAGGTCATGAACGGCTGGTCATGCAGCTGTCCTTCAATTACCACCAGGCGCGCCAAGCTCAGGGCCGAGTCCTCCTCCCACAGGGCATCTCAGGCCTCCGCCACCAGGCCTATGAAGTTGTCAAGTAAATTCAACGTTTAGAAAAGGTGGGGCCGGGGAGACCTTTAGGAGACACTTTCCTGAAATTCAGTAGCAATAAAAGAGAAAAATGGGCTGGATTGCTCCAGATAACCAGCACCGGGGAAGTAATTATCCCACGCCTGGCCCTCCACGAGGATGCTGGCGGCCGAGGCACCTGCCCAAGCTATTCATCAGCCTCAGATTTATGGACTCGTCTGAAACCCCCTGTACTAAGTTGCCCCTCCAGTTTACTGGAGACAATGCTATTTAGATTTTGTCAAGATCATTGCTCTTCTCTGCCATCCCTGAGTGGGGAGGCAGGCACTGCATGTGTGGTACAGCTGAATATTGATTAGCTGGTGCCAACCCAGGAGAAAAATCTCTGCAAGTGAACCAGTTGTGTTCAGTCACCCCAGACTTCTCCAGGGCCAGATTTTCACCTGTGGGTCACTGATGTCACGTGAGGGGAATGAGTGCTGATAGGAAATAAGGCTGTGGTGTTGGGTCGAAAGTACACAAGCCTCAGTTTCCTCATCTGTGAAATGGGAATCAGGGTGTGGGATGAGAGGGGCTCTCATTTTCTCTATGGTTTGAGATCTTTTACAATGAGCCAATATTTCTTCTGGAAAAAAACTAAGCACAATGAAATATAAGCAAATAACTGAAGGGAGCAGTACTGATGGGGCTGCAGGGAGAGGTCAAGGGGAAGGTCGCACCCCCAGCACGGACCCATGTGAGAAGCCAGGCTGCAGGGCTTTCTGTGGCTGACAATGGCCGCTGTGTTGGAAATCAGAGATCTTGGCAGGGTGTTGACTATGTGACCTTGAACAGGGAGCGTGACCTCTCTGATTCATCTGAAAAATCAGAATGACACTGTCTTCCAGCCTAGAAACAGGGAAGGACTAAAGATACTTGCACACCACCTCTGATTCCCCCCAAATCGTCTTTTGTCAGTCACTGCAGGGTTGGTGATCTTTAATGTGAGCACTGCCAGGGGACAGGAGGTGACTGAAGGGGTACTTTGACCTCTCAGTGGACCAGTGCCTTCATACATTCACTCATTCATCTACTCACACACTCACACTCATTCACATCAGATACTCACACTCACTCTCACTCACACTCACTCACACATCCACTTGTCCAGGAGCGCTCGTCAGCACTTCTTTATGAGCTGTGGCCCTGTCCTCTGGGAGCTTGTGGCCTGCTGGGTGACAGAACAGCCAAGTCTGGGGCTGGGGCAGGTGGGGCTGCGGGCGCACAGGGCTGGGGAGCTCCGGGCAGAGTGTGTGGGCATCTGTCTGGGAGGTCGAGCAAGCGTCACAGAAGAGGTGACCCTGAACTGGGAAGAGTGAGGGGTTGTCCGAGGCCTGGGTGGGAAAGGCACTGCAGGCAGGGGAACAGCATGTGCAGAGACTCAGAGGCTCTGGGCCTGTTTGGGAACGACGGGATGTGGGCATGTGTTCACAGGGAGCAGGTTGAGAGATGAGGTGGAGAGGCGGGGTCCTGCTCCCTGTCCCCATGAAGGGGACACAGGACTTCCTCATGTCCTTCCTCGTGTCCACAGGAGGACCACACTTGCTTCCACTCCGAGGAGGGGACCTGGACTGAAGCTGACCCAACGGAGAGTCAGGGGCACATTCCAGATGAGGGGCCGCTGTGCGTGAGAGCCTTGCAGGAGGCAGTGCAAGTATGTTTGGGGACCTCCATCAGCCAGTGTGGCCAGAGCAGGTGAGTGAGGAGAGGCTGGGCTGAGCTCAGTGTGGGCTGGCTTGAGTCAGCGGGCCTGAGTGCAGCTGGAGACAGAGGCTGTGTCCCAAAGGCAAGGAGGGCATCTGTGAGCCTGAGCCAGTCGCTGGTACATTTACTTGGAGCCCTGGGTGACCCATCGCTGATGTGATCTCGGCATGTGTGGCTGCCGAGGTGACTCTAATGTGGACCCTGGACATTACCACACTGGCCTGGCCACTGGGCCAGGAGGCAGCTGCCCAGGGAAGGAGGCAGGACTCCAGCTGCAAGAAGGGCTGCTCCCTGAGGCCTCCCGCCTTTGCCCGCTGCCCTGCCCTCTCTGTCCCTGCCCTTCAGGGTCCCTCCTATTCAGCCCTAGAGCCAGAAAAAGTCCAATGCTCTCCCTAGGAGCCATGAAACTTCATTATGTCACCTCTGAGCCTCAATTTCCTCATCTATAGAATGAAGCCAGTAACAGTTCCAGTCTCATGGAGTTTAATGGGATAAAGCATGACATGAGCAAAGTACACAGTAGACATCCAATAGCTGTCACTATCACTGGTCCAGCAGATATTAGCCCCACCCGAGCCCCTCGCAAGTCTTCCCTGTGCTGGGCCCACCATCCACACCTGTTTGCCTGGCTGTGACTTCACCCAGTCCTGAGAAGCTGGGCAGTGCTAGTCCATCTCCAGGCTCGGCCATAAGCTCAGCACCTGGTGTGCAGTGGCACTTGATGCAGGTGGTGAGTGGTCTTGTCAGAACAGCATCCTCCTCCCACTGCCCAGAGCTGCCTGCACCTCAGTGGCTGCCCTATTCTGTGTCCAGCTCCTCCGGCCCAGGATGCTCATCTTCAGCCTGCACCTCCACTCGCGGTGCCACCCTGAGCCTCAGCTCCTGTCTGGGGCCAGCTCCATCCCAAAGATGCCCGTGATGCAGACAGTCCCCGTGGACATTCCCGCATCACTTTCCTGGACTCAGTCCAATGGGTCAGCCCTTTGGTTTCACCGGAGCCTCTGAGGCCAACTGTACTATGAGCTGCCACCGGCTGGTATCTGAACCTTCCTAAGGTGGGCTTGGGGACAAAGCATGGCAAGGTGAGATCCTTCTGTTTCCCAGGGTTACACATTTCAGGAAGAAAAAAAAAAACTGAGGAGGGAAGCACAAGTGGCGAAAATAAAACAGGAACATATGGCCAGTCACAACAGCTATCATAAATAAGAAAATACTAAGGAATAAATTTAACAAGAGAAAGGAAAGAGTTGTACACTGAACACTATAAAACTGCTGAGATCAATTAAGGAGGATCTGAATAAATGAAAAGATATTTCATGTTCATGGCTGGGAGACTCCATATTTTCAAGCTGATGATTCTTCACAAATTGATTTACATATTAAATGCAATCCCTATCAAAAATCTCAGCATGCCTTTTATAGAAATTGACAAACTGACCCTAAAATGCATATGGAAATTCAAAAGACCGAGAATAGACCAAATCATTATGAAAAAGAAAGCCATGTCAGAGGGCTAAACTACCTGATTTTAAAACATACTCTAAAGCCACGGTGAACAAGACAGTGTGGCACTGGTGCAAAGATTAGCAGAGAGGTCAATGGAAAGATACTGGGAGCCAGAACCCATGCCAATCCAAGAAGGACAAATTGATTTTGTGCCAAGACAACTCCCTGCCAGAAAGGATGATCCTGTCAATAGTCCTGGAACCATGGTTCTCTATTGGACCTTAAACCCTCACCTCATAGCATACACAAAAATTCACTCAAAAAGAGTCAAAGACTTAAATGTAAGAGCTCACACTGTAACACTTCTTCTAGAGGAAAAATCTTCTAAAGGAGAAATCTTTGCAACCCATATTAGGCAAAGGATTCTGAGAAATTCCACCAAAACCATAAAAGAAAAAAAAAGCTGTAAATTGCTCTAGCAAAGCAAAAAAACTTGTTTCCAAGGACACCATTAAGGAAATGAAAAAACAAGCCACGGACTGAGAGGAAATAATTGTCAATTATACATCTGATAATGGTCTTGTATCCAGAGTATGTCAAGAACCCTTAAAATTCAATGCCAAGAAGACACACACACACACACACACACACACACACACACACATACCAGTTTAAAAATGGGCTGAAGACGTGGCTAGACATTTCACTGAAGAAAACACACACATGGCTAATTAGCTCATGAAAACATGCTCAGCATGTTCAGCCAGTGACATTAGTCATTTGGAGCATGCAAACTAAAACCAAGAATGACATCCAAAATGTACCCACTTAAATATCTATCATTTAAAAAAAATAAGACAGTACAAGCATTGTTACAGATAAGGGGAAACAGGAACTTTCATGTGTCTCTGGTAGGAATGTAAAACAGGAAGATCACTTTAGAAAAACGGCGTGACTGTTTCTTAAAAAGGTAAGCACAATCTTCCCATCAGACCCATTCTCATAATTCCATTCCCAGGAATCTTCCCAAAATAAATGCAAAACACTATGAGCCCACCACAATATTTGTAGGTAAGTATTCACAGCAGCATTACACAGAGCTGTAAAACTGCAGAAAAACCCAAATACCCATCAAACTTTCACTGGATACGAAAATATGGTTGTCCTTGCAATGAAATACCACTTGGCAGTTAAAAAGAAGAGGAACTACAGATACATACTACACATGAATGAGTCTCAGATAAATTCTGTTAACCAGCCAGATGCAAAAGATTATACCTGATAGGATTCCCTTTATAGGAAATGTCTACAAAAGGCAAATTTACAGAGACAGGTATCAAACCACTGAATGCCCAGGACACACGAGAGACAAACAAATATAAGGGAACTTTTTAGACCATTTTTTTAATGTTGTAAAACTAGATGATAATGATGGCTCTACAGTTCTATACATGTACTAAAAATTAGTGAATCATACTCTTAAAATGGATGAATTTCATTGCAAATGATGCCTCAGTAAAACTGTTTTTAAATGCATGATAATAATTGTATGATTTGCTTACATTAATGTATGCATTTTAGGATATTGAAAGCACGCCCCTCTCTGTGTGTCACGCCTCTCCCACCACCAGAGCACCAGTGGCCTGTCCGGCCACCTGCTTCCTCCTTCCTTCCCTCCCTCCTCCACCACCTGCTGACCATAGACTTGTCCTGCGTAGTTTGTTGGGGTTCAGCTGCTCATTTGCTTTGTTTCTTTATATTCCACATATGAGCGCAGGCATCTGTACTACTCTTTTTTTTTTTTTTTTCTGATTTATTTCACTTAGCATGACCCCCTCTTGTTCCATCCAGATTGCTGCAAAGGGCACAGTCTTGTCTTTTGTTGTCGTGGCGCAGAATTCCACTGAGTGTCTATCACAGATTCTCTCTCCAGTCATCTCCAGGCATTTAGGTTGTTTCCATGTCTTGTCTATGGTCAACTATGCTGCTATGAACATGCGGCGCAGCTATTTTTCTGCGTAGTTTCTGTCTTCTCTGGGTGTATGCCTGCAAGTGGGATCACTGGATCAAATGGGAGAGTCATCTTGCAAAACCACTTTTAAAAGTAGCTACAAAAGTGGGCCTCACAGCGATGGCTAAATGAGGACGCCACTAAGTGCCAGACACAGTTCTCTGCCGTCTCTTTTGCTGCCAGCTCTCATTCCCTGCTGAGAAGAGGCAGGAGATGGAGAGCAGCTTTCTCATTTTGTACCCGTCTTAGCAGGAAGGCAAAACCCCCACTGCTCTTAGAATAAAGGCAAAGCTCCAGCAGGGCCTGTTCCGTTCCACCTTCAACTGTCATCACTCTTATTTCCAACCATTCTGGACTTCATATTAGCATAGTCCTTCCCAACCTCAGGACCATTACATCCCTCCCGGGGCACATTCACACCCTATCGAAAGGCTAAAGAAGGAAAATCACATGATATTATCAACTGATGCAAAGTAAGCACTTAACCAAATTCAATGTTCATCGCCATTTTCAGAAAAAAGGAAAACTCTCCAAACTAGGAATAGAGGAAAACTTCTTCAACTCAATCAGGAACACCTACAAAACACCTACATATTTGTGAGATTAAGATCAAGAGCAAGGCAGGGGTGTTTTCTCATGCACTTCTGTTTAGCACCACACTGGAAATCCTAGCTAGTACAATGAGACAAGAAAAAGAAATTAAAAAGTAGATGCACTGGCAAGGAAGAAATAAAAAATGTATTTATTCACAGCATGATTTTCTACAGACGACCTCCAAAATTTTTCCAAACAAACAACAAAATACAACCTTCAGAACAAGTGAGGCGAGACCACAGGTTATAAAGTCCAGACAGTTTTCTCCTTTCCTAGACACCATAACAGCTAGAATGTGAATGTTTAATACCATTTACAGCAGCATTTCTCCAAAATGAAGTGCTTAGGTATAAATATAACACGACTATTTATATCATCTATAGACAAAAAAATAACAGATTTTTTTTAATCTAAATGCTCATGAACCAAAAGATTTAAGATTAAGAGGTCAATGAAGACATCAATTTTTTCCCAACCTGATACAGAGACTCAATGCAGCAGCCATCAAGACCCCAGTAAGTTATTTTGTGGATATTGACAAACCTATTCTCCAAAGGATATAGAAGAGCAAAGGGCCTAGAGGAGACAGAAAAATTCTGAGAAAGAAGAAGAATGTTGGAGGACTCTGTCCAGGCTCAAACCTAACTCTAATGCTTCAGTAATCAAGACAGTGGAAGTTAGATACATGTCCCCAGGGAACAGAACAGGGACCCCAGAAACAGACCCACATAAATATAGACAACTTATTCATTGCAAATAAACAAGGCAATTCAATGAAGAAAGAATAATCTTCTCAAATGGTGCTGGCACAACGGATATTCATATGCAAATAGAAAAATTGATAAATTAATAAACTCAAGTACAGGCCTTACCTCTTTCATAGAAGTTAACTCAAAATCAATCTTAGACTTCAATGGAAAATGCACACTATAAAATTTCTAGAGAGGATCTTGGGTTGGACTCTAATTTTCTAGATAAAACAACAAAATCACAGCACCTGGGGAGGTTTTGACAAGCTGTAGTTTATGAAAAATTTCAGCAGAAAGTCACTTTTATAAAAAAGCATAGACTAGAAGATAACATCTGACAGGCGATTTGTATCCAAATGTAAGAAAAAAACTCTTAAAACTTAAAAATAAGAAAAGTAGGTAACAGTTTAAAAATGGGCAAAAGATCTAAATGAAGCCTCCATCAAAGAAGATATACAGATGACAAATAAGCCCGGGAAAAAAATGACATCACTTATCCTAGGGAATTGCAAATTAAAACAACAGTGAGATAATACCATATACTTACAGAAAAAGCAAAAAAAATAAAAAATAAAAACCCTATATATAGTAGATGATAGATAGCTACAGATATTGATAGATGTAAACATAAGCATAGACAGAGATGATACCAAGTGCTCGCAAGGATATGGAGCAAGAGCATCTCTGAATCTTTGTGGTAAAATGCAAAATGGTGCAGCCGCTCTGAAAGACAGCTTTTCAGGTATGTTGCAGTCCGGTCGTTGCACTCCTGGCTACTCTCCCAACTCATTTGAAACTTATGTCCACAGACACACACACACACACACACACACACACACACACACACACACACACTCGCAATTACATAAAAATGTTTATGGCAACTTATTTATAATTGCCAAAAACTGTAAGCAACCAAGACGTCCTTCAATAAGTGAATGGATTTTTTTAAAAAATGAACACAGTCACACAATGGGATATTTATTATTCAATGGTAAAATAAATGAGTTATCAAGTCAGAGGTCATTTTTAAAGATGTATTGCTAAATGAAAAAACCTGTCTGAAAGGCTACATATTCTATGATTCTATTTATATGACATTCTAGAAAAGATGAAACAGATGACTATGACGAGGAAACAAGCCGCTTTCTCATCATACACAGTTCCTGGGAAACCCATCTGAGTTTGCTGAGTGACGCTTATTGAAGTTTGGCTCCCCCGCTCCACAGAGGACAGGGACAGCAGTCCTGCCTTCAGGTGTGGGCTGGGACACACGTTAGCTTCTTTTGGTAGCCTTACGTTTTCTTAGGAAGGCTCTTTGAAAGGGGCTAGGGTCATCCCAGGGATGGCAGCCTTGAGCAGCCAGAAACTACATTTGTGTTTTGTTCAAGTTTTTATAAGCCAAGGTCAAGGTCACTCAAGAAAAGGGCTCAGAGGAGCCTGGCTCAGGTTTGGCCAAAGAAGGAATCTTTGTCAGAGACCAGGACACTTTATTCCCAGCGGCTGATTCAGTCTGCTTATGATGCTCAGGGTTTACAGGGAGCGGCATCACCTCCCCCGGTAAGTTCTTCTTAAAACCCTCTTCTGTGAGAGATTCAACCATGCCAAGTGGAGGACAAGTCTCTTTCATCTTGGTTTCCCCTCCCTGGCCCCTCCACCCCGTGCTAAGCACAGCCCCAGCTTTAGTGAGAACTTGGGAAAATGCTGCTTGAATTGGACAGAACTCGAAACAGAACTTGAGCACGTTTTTTAAGGGTTGCACCGGAGCATGAAAGAAAAGTGTTTGTAAATCAAAATCATTTTCCACAGGCCTCTGGAGAGTGCAGCATTTCAAGGAAGACTTCAGCGGGTCTTTTCTGTAAAGTGTGGAATTGCCTTCTATTGTAGATGGTCCTTGCTTGTAAGGATTTCACACACACACACACACGCACACACACACACACACCCATGTGCTCAAGTGCACACATTACAGAGTTAATATGTTATTTTTGTGGAAAGAAAGGAAGAGGAGATGGAGGGAGGGGCGGGAGGAGGAATCGGCAGTTGGATGTGCAAGGGTGGAGGTCAGAGAGGGTTTGGGGGTTGAGACGTAACCTTAGAAGCCACCAGCATGTGAGTGGCATATGGCTACAAGTCTGGAGAGGTCCCTAAGTGGTGAGCGTGGATAAGGAGAAGAGAATCAAGGGCAGAGACCTGAAATAACACAAGGTTTACAGGTGGAGAGAGCTAGAAAGAGTCAGCAATGGAGATGGAAGAGGTACAACCAGGGAGGTAGGAGGAAACCAGGAGAGGAGAGAGGGTTTCACAGAGGAGCGAGCAAGCAGACCAAATACTGATGGGTCAACGGCCATTGCGAGTGACTAGCTTAGCAATGCTTAGGTCTTTGGCGACCTTGACAAGAGAAGTTCTGGTGAAATGGGAGAGGGTGAAATCCAGTTAGAGTGGAGTGAAAAGTCAGTGGGAGGAGGGTAATGGGAGACAGCAAACTGGTGACTTTGGTGTAATGACCCTAAAGGAAAACGAAGGTAGCAGGAGAGCTTTGCTATTGACTTGTCTTTATTCGGGAGATTAGAGAATTAAGGGTGTGTCTGCACACTAATGGGGAGGATCCGAGGGAAATGGGAACATGGCTGATGCAGGCCAGAGAGGAAGGGATTTCAGGAACAAATGGCCTTGGAGAATGGAAGTTCATGTGGTCAGAGGGTCTCAAACCACGAAGCTCCCAATACAGGCGAGCATCCTTCAAAAAATTTACATACAAAGATTGTTAGACTCTTTATCGCCATGCTCATATTTTTCAGCATCCTACTTTCTTTATTCAAAAGCATAGCATGAATATCCTCCCAAATCATAGCACAAAGGTCAAATTCAATCATTGTAATGGCTGCTTAGTATTCAATGGTATTGGATGCACCATAATTCAGGAAGCAATCTTCTGCTGATGGACATTTAGCTTTCTCCACTTCTCTTACAAATAACTCTGTAACAAGGATCCTTGCATAACTTTGTATCCTGGAGTATTTTAGAGTGATCGACTCTTGCGGGTGAACTTGCGGGGACAAAGGGTGTGTGTGTGAAGTATTTGGGAGGACGCAGCCCACATGTGCTCTGCTGAGGTCACCTGATGAGCACCCCCACAGGAGGTCAGCGAGGAGTGCAGCACGGAGGGTGGGCTGAGTCTGGGCCCCAGAACCAACTAGTTGAATGTGGTTTGGCCTGAAAGTGGTGTCAGGACCATAACCGACAAAGCACTGTCGCTCGGCCCGGGGTGCAGGGATGTGCTGACCAAAGAGGGTCTGGGAAGGCAGGGGACAGGGACAGAGAAGAGAGCACAGGTGACAGGGCGGGAGCGCTGATGTGGGGACCCGGGGGCGGCTGGCAGAGTAGTGGGGCTGAGCCCGGCTCTGCACCCGCTCCTCTGCGGCCTGGGGCACGTGACTGGCCTGTCACTGCTCTTCACAAACGCGCTCCTTGTGCGGGGTCCAGTGAGGAAACAAACATGAGAATGGGACGGAAAACGTTGGGGGCTGAGACTGCAGACTCTCTGTCATCATCTTACTCTTCCTTACTGGCAGAACCCCCATTTGTCATGGACAATTTCCCCCACTTAGAAAAAAACCACCTTTCCAGCAGCAGGCAGGCAGGTGACACAGCCCTGGCCGCTGAGACAGGAGCAGAAGAACTCTCCACGGGGTCAGGGTCCTGCTGGGTCTGGCGGACCACCCACTGCCCATCCTGAAGTGGGACCTGGGCCTGGGGAGACGGGGCTGTGACCTCAGGGCGGTGCACACGCGAGGGTGAGGACGCCTAGGGGACAAAGCAGAGGCTGGGCCCATGGCACCTGGGAGCTGCCTGGCCTCCACTGACCACTGCCAGTCACCTGGTTGGGTGAGACAAATAAACCCCTGGTTTATTCACGCGTCTGCAGGTCAGGTTCCAAGCTGGGGGAAGCGTGGGGATGGAAAGTGGCAGTGCTGACGGGGCTCCAGACTGGACGCCAGGAATCCCCCATCCCTCTTCACCACTGGCCCGCTGTGTGAGGGGACCCAGAGGACTGGGCCTCTCTGAGCCTGGCCACCGGATCTAGAAGCAGGGCGACAGTCTCAGACACCAGCCTTGCAGGGATCAAAGGCAGGTGGTGTGACACAGTTTCTTCGAAGGCATCTGTCCTGATGTCCCTTGGGTCAGCAGCTGACCTTGAACAAGCTTCAGCTGCTCTCTGGCCCCCAGTTGTCTCCTGTTCAAATAGGAGAGTCACTGGTGTTTGAGAGACACTGTTGATGTGCAAGTACTGACCTCAGGATGGTTGACGGTCCCCACCAGGCCCCACAAGGACAGCGCTCAGGGCTCCCACAGCCAGCAGGGACAGTGGTGTGGCGGGAGCGTGTTCGGTTCCGAGCCAGGAGCCCTTCCACCCGGATGGCCGCCTGCTCTGAAACGCCCTTCCTCTTCTGGGCCTCATTTCCCCTGTGATATTCAAGGTTTCAGCTAGACTATGAAGGCCACCGTCTCTCATCCCCTGGGAGTTGACTCTTCTGATTACACTGACCCAGAGGAGGAAGGTCTGGTGACAGTTCTCCAGCAGGGCCTCACTGGTTGCATGTACTGAGTCACCTGCCCATGCAGGAGGGGTTAAGGGAATAAGGAGGTGATGAGGGACCCAGGGCAGGGTAGCCTGGCTCACACAGGCTGAGTTGGGTGAGAGTGAGGCTGGCCTGGCACGAACTCTCTGTAAGTCAGCAGCAGGCTGAGCAGCTGGCCACCCGCTGGAACAAGCTGTCTTTAGAAAACCTTGGGCTTCTACTAATGAGCTGTGTGAACTTGAGATCTTGCACTCAACCTTTCCAGGTCTCTGTCGCCTTATCTATAAAACGAGGCTGTCAGGCCAGGTTGCGCCCAACACTACACTATAAATGCAGGCTTGTGGATGTCGGGCAGCAGAGCAGCCACGCATCACCGAAGGTCAGGGGTGTGCTTGGAGAAATATCTCGTTAGGTGATTTTGTAGAGTGTAATATCCACACAGTACTTCGTGAGACAGCCATGCTCCGTGAGTGTTCGACGTTTCTTCTCTTCCTCTTGGTTTCCTTGTCTTCTGCTCTGAGCCCATGCAGGGTCTCTGTGGCTACTGCCATCTACTACCCGACATCCTCTTACCAGTAAATCTCCCCCTCCCCTACTCAGCGCACCCCAGGCTTAGGCTGGGTCAACTCTCAGATTCCAGGATGGTTCTTGACTGGATGAAGCCAGTTACCATATTCCCTCTCATTGTCCTTCCAGACTGGTTCAGGGATAGAGGTGTGGCCCTTGGAACCAATGGGAGAAGATCTGGGACTTTTGATCAACTATGGGGGAAGCTTTCTTCCCTACTGGACTCATCCGGGTGGAAAACCATCTGGCCACCAAGAAGGAGGACCCGAGCATAGCTTTGCATGTGGGGGAGAAGCTAAAGATGAAGAAGGTCCTGGTGGTTTCATGTGAACCCCTATTACAAGGTCTGATTAAAGGGCCTTCACCTGAGGATTTCAGTGGTACAAGACCAGTAAATTCCTCCTGAACTCCAGCCGAGTTGCACGGAGGCTCCTGTCAGAGGAGATGAAAGGGCCCCGTGTCTGCCTCCCCTCCAGCAGCTTAGTCTCCACGCTGAGACCAGCACAGAATTCTGCTGTCTCAGCTTCTCCCGGGGGTGAGTCACGTTCGCCTCCCATTGCCCCTCTCTCTGTTTCTCGCCTCCCACCGAGGACTTGGCAGACAGTACCCCATAATGGCCTCTCCCAGGGCGAAGGCACATTATCCCCAGACTCTAATGAACCGAGCAGCCCTGTCCCTGCCGGCATCACGCAGTGACTGTGAGAGCTGCCGACTCAGCACTGTGGGTCCGGGTGCTGACTTGCCTTCTTCTGGCAGAGGGTGGTTTGAGCTGGAAGCTACTGGGCAAATTTAAGGGGAGAAGGCCAGTCACAAGGACCCTGACAAGTCAAGGCCCAATCAGGGAGGGGCCTTAGAAATGACTTTGTTCTGCAGATATTTAGACTAAACCCAGAGAGATTAAGTGACTTAATCTCTTAATCTGGGTCACACAGAGGTTTGAGTGGACTGAATTGGACCCAGAGCCCAGAGGTCCCAGTTCTGAGTCCGTTTGCTCCTTCTGCTCTGCCATGTTAACCTCCCAGATGAGACCTGTTTCCTTTCGGAACCCCCAGGACGGTTCCCTCCCCTTCTTTATGATCCCGAATCCATCCTGCAGCGCCTCCAGAACCCTTGCTCTCTCCCGGAGGCTGCACTTCGCGTAACGCCCAGTGACGCACAAGTCTTCTCGGCTTCTTCCATCAGCAGGTGCTTCACAGTGGGTGCTGGAGGTGTGTGGGCACTGGGGCTCGCGTGCCCGCTCCCTTGCTCAGGGTGCCCTCCTCACCCCTACTCAGGATCCTCCCTTGTCAGCTGCCCCCGCCCCGCATGGGCGGAGCTCTGCTGCCTGCAGGACAGCCATTGCTCCTTGTTGCTGGAAGCCCAAACGAGCTTTCCAAATCACTCACTCTGCTCGGTCTTATAACCCTGGGTCCTGACAGGCTCCCTCAGAACCTCTCTCCCTGCTTGTGGGAGAGGCTTGTCCAGACCCCTGGCCCTCCACTTCGGGTCAAGCTCCAGGAGCACCCCTGTCCAGAGGGGCAACCGGCCCTGGGACAGGTGGGTGTGGACCGGGACCCACGCCCCAGCTCAGCAATGGAAGTCAATGGTCGCTCATCTGAGCACCTGTTGTGTGCTGGGACCCCACTGAGGGCTCCCTGGGGACCCTTCCAGCCGCCCAGCAGGAGGGGTCATCAGCACTACCTTCCCTGTGGGGAAACTGAGGGTCTGAGAGGTGATGTCACCATCCCAGCTCACCCACCTGACCCTGAGGGCCCGACACACCCGCCCTCCGCTGGCCTCCGGGGACACGTGTTCAGTCACCTCCGGGGACAACCCACACTGAGTCGCTACCTAACTCCTTCCTGGCCGCCCTCTACCTGGAATCATCCCCTGTGTCCCCAGTAAATGTCAGAGATGTCCTGGAGCCAGAGGCGGGGACCACATGGCTGGACTCCCGGAGAAACGCAGAGCCCTCCGCTGTTCTGATAAAACGCGACCGTCCTCAAATTTGCATTAGACTCTAGTCGCGTGAATCACTGAGCGTGAACCCTGTCAATGCAGGGACTTCCCCAGCCTGCTCTGCAGGGCTCTGGGGACGCTCCCGACGCCCGGGCCCTGAGAGGCCACGACAGCCCAGCAGCTCCAGGTGCCGGCCTCACCTGTCCTCGGGGAGTCCTCCCCCGTGTCCTGCTCTGCTTGGCCCGGCGGGAGGGGCAGGCAGAGGGCGCATGACGACTGCAGATTGCTTGCCACATCGGCTGTAGCTACCTCTAGAACCTCCATTTCCTGAGCACCCACGACTGCCACCCCCTTCTTTTTAAAAATATCCATTCTTTTCTCCCTGCTCAGCCCACAACCCTGGCGAGAGCCTCTCCCTAGCCCGGCCCCAGCCCTTGGGCTGCCGACAGGCTTGCAGTAGACACCTGACCCACACTGGACACGTGATCAGAGTGCCTGGCCCGGGTCTCTTTGGGACATGAAGACAAAGCCATTAATCTGTGGAAAGATGGAAGAGCATGTCGCTCAGGGAGAAGGCCACCATTTTGGTTTGGCCACGGTGGAGAGGAAGCGGCAGAGGACGGCTCAGGCGAGGAGGAGGAAGGTGGGCAGAAGAAATGAGAGATGGGGCGTCCTGCAGACACCGACAAGAGAAGCAGGGGCCCAGGCAGGGCTTCCCAGGCTCCCCGAATCTGCTATAAATTCTCCAGTTACCGTCTGAGGGGGCTATATCCTTCCAATAAGCCAGCTTCCTACTTGACCTCTGGTCTGTGAACAAGTCAAGATTCTCTCTGTGGCACCTGTCAGAAAACTCACCCCAAGCTGACGTAAGCCAGTGCATGTCGTGGACACTTTCAGGGTGAAGGCTGGTTCCCAAACAGCCTGAAGGGCCCTTCTCTGAGGTCACTTGGCCTGGCTTCTCTCCATTTCTCCTTGACAGTGTCTTCAGCCTTTGGGGACACCTACAATGGCGGAGCTGCTGTTGACTATGAGCTTTCAGGTTCAAATTCCGTGGCTAGGAGCCTAAGCCTCTTCCTCGGAAGCCCCTCGTACTTCATTGCTTCCATGGGGTCCCCTGCCTCCCCTAACCCACTGCAGTGGGTAGGAAAACCCATCGCACGGGTTGGTTTAAGCCTTGCTCTCGGGGCCACCACGAGCGATGGGTGAAGCCTCCCCTGCAGACTGAGAGCCGCGAAGGGAGACCCCACAAAGCCCATACAGCTGCTTCTCCCGCAGATCCCCAGACAGAACTTCAAAGGGGAGAGGAGGGTGAAATGAAGTTCCTGATGTGACACATCTGTGCAGCGCAGGTGAAACCACAGCCCCTGATAGCAAGTTTCTGTAACCCACTGAGAGTATGACTAATGAGCGCACTTGTCCCCGCTCCCTCCTGCCTGCTCTTTTCTGTTCCACTTGCCGAGTCTCTAAGTCTCAAAATGAGATTATAGGTCAGACTGACCCTGGTTGGCTCAGGGGTGTCTCAAACCTGGGTGAAACTAAGGACCGACCAAGGTGACCCCTCACACAGTGCACATCAGCATCTCCTTGATCTGGGTCCTGATACTGAAGTTGGAAATGACCAGAAGGCCACCTGTAGAGAGGACGTCCCTTTTGGTACAGCTCCCAAGCCTGGACTCCCCTTAAAGCCCCTGCTGGCTTCCGCTCAGGGAGACTGAGGATTTGAGGGTTAGCTCTCCCCATCTCCATTTTCTGCAGAAAATAATTTAACCCTTTCCCTCCTCCCAAATCTGGTGTTTGTTCTTTTTAGCACTGCCGCACAGGAACTGGAGGGTCGGTAACACAGGTGCTGGGCAAGGCTGATTTCTCCCTCATCCGTCCCCTTCACTTCACCATCCAATAACTGAGTCTGTGGAGGCCTGCAGGCCGGTCTCCTCGCTGCCTCTGCCCACACCTTGCAGGTGATCTTCCCTGGAAAGACCATGCTGCCCACATCCATCTCTGTCTGCCTGAATGGACTCACAGAGGACTTGCTGGTTCCCACAGGTGAGGACGTGGGGTGCGGGGTGAAGTCGGGAGATGTGAGTGATTCCAGTGATGGACCGTCCGCAGCTTGACCGGGTGGTGGATCCCCAACCCTGCACAGGCGACAAAATGGCATTAAACTAAACGCACATGCCTACCACGAGTGAGCACAAAGGAAAGGGCTAGACTGTACCCGTGTCAGTGTCCCATCTGTCATACTGGCCCATAGTCCTCCAAGATAAGACAGGGGGGGAAATGGAGCAAAGGGTCCACAGGCTGGCTTTGTGTGCTTTTAAACTTAAATTGTACTTCCGTGTTCATTCCCCCACCGGTGACGGAGGCTTCCTGAGCTGGGGGTGTGTCCAGATGTCCTGCCCGGGTCACTGGTGAGGTGGGTAGGGCTCCCATTAGGCCAGGGAGGAAAGTGTCTACCCCTCCCCCCACTGCCTACCAAGATTGGGGGCAGCAGAGAAATTGGGGCGCGGGTCTTCCCCTGTGGGTAGGAGGTTTGAGAGGCCCTGTCATTCCTCCAGTCCTGGGACCCTAACCTCCTTCTGTCCACGCCTCACAGTGACCTTTTGGATCTCTATCTTATGTCCTTCCAGAGCTGACACTCATACTTACCGGGAAGGGACAGGGAAGAACTCCATTTTATTTTTCATAACTTCATATGATGCCTCAGTTATCCCTAGATAAAGGGTTACAAAATAAAATGCAGTCTAGAAAAAAAGTAAAATAAACCCTATTTATGCCAGTCGATCCTTATGAAAATTAAGGGAATGAATCTATGCATAGAACTTAGTCTGTGCCTAGCCTGCGGGAGTGCGTGATAGAAACGTATTTCTCCCCCAGTGAGCGAGAAAGGGTGTGCTCCTGAAGTTTTTGAAACTCAGAACGCAGTTTTTTGTAAAACTCTGTTATGGGTTAGCTTCAATGATCACAGCCATGATCACAGAGCTTCTCTGTGTAGCCCAGGCTCCAGACACAGGCACACACCCTCCTCTCCTAGGCCACTCCCGACAAGGGACAAAAATGTTTTGGTACCAAACCAGAGCAGAGCAAGCTGTACTGACGCAAGGCATCGTGGGAACCGGGATCCTGGCCACGCTTGGTTCACCTCCATTCTTGGTTCACCTGAGATAGCGTCCACTGGGGGGCGTACTTGGCGCCAGGCCGTGTGTGCGCCGTCCCATTCGTTCTCACAGCCACTGTTTAGGGCAGGGACAAGCATCAACCCACTTTACAGCTGAGGGGACAACTCTTTCAGAAGGAATTTGTCCAAGGTGGGAACTTGGATCTAAATCCCAGGACAGGACCAGTGACTGACTCCAGCCCCCTGGCACTGACGACTGCACTCACTGCCCACCCCTCTTCCTGGGTTCCCCCCATTGACAGATGAGTAAACTGAGGCCCAGAGAGGGGAGACAACTTGTTCAAAGTCACAGAGCAGTGAAGGGGAATTCCTGTGTACCTGAATCTTCCTCTAGGGCTCCCTCTCTGCTCCCCAGTGTCTTCCCCACAGCACCCCTCAAAGGGAAGCACAGACTGAAGCCCCCTCTCCCTTTGGGTAGAGGGTTGCTCAAATCACAAGGAAGCCTCCATTTACAGTATCTCCTGACCTGGTGACCAGGCCTCTCCTCTTCTTGCTCCTCCATCTCCTCCTCCTCCTCCTCTGCCTTCTCCTCCACCTTCTCTTCTTCCACTGCCTCCTCCTCCACCACCTCCTCCTCCTCCACCTCCTCCTCCACCACCTCCTCCTCCTCCACCTCCTTCACCTTCACCTCCACCTCCTCCTCCCGCTCCATCTCTTTCTCCACCTCCTCCCCTGACACCTATGACTGCTGCTTCTTTCATGTACCAGCTTGAATTATTACCGTCAAGGAGAGACTCGTTGCAGGCGGTGACACAAAGACCTGCCTCTGATCATTTAAGAACCAGATGCAGTCCCCACAGGACCGCATCACAACAGCCACCATAACGCAGGGGCTGGAGACTGCGTGGGTTCGTGGGTGGGAGTGTAGAGCCAGCACGCTACAGAGCAGAGAGGGAAATCTGGGGCTCTGGGCTGTATTTACCCATGAGATGAGTTGGGCCAAATACAGCTGTCCGGGAAGACGGGCTTTAACAGACAGCTGCATCTAGTGTCAGGTGGTCACACACGCTAAGGGGAACCCAGGACAGGTGAAGGAACAGACAGCATGCCAGTCAGAGGCTGCCATGGCCTCCCCATGTGCAGAGTGAGTATGGGGACCAGGGCTCATTCTGCCCAAAACAACAGCTGGAGCACAGAGCTGGGCACAGGCTGGCTCCCAGCAAACATTTGCCCCTTGTGGGGGCGCAATGGTGGGGATAAGATGGAATGGGACTAGTCTCAGTTCTCCAGCTCCTGATAAGGTAACTCCACACAACCACATTCTCCAAGGAATTGGGGTACACACAACCACATTCTCCAAGGAATTGGGGTATCCGTACCCTCCTGTTGCCCAGTATCTCTGAGACTCATTTCTCAGCAGAAGTGGGGGCTAGGAGGCAGAGGCTGAAGTGGAAGGGTTGAGGAGAGAGGAGGTTCCCTTCTGCCTCCCCTGTCCAGGCAAAGTCACCCCGCAGAGAGTAGGAGAGTCGCTCAGGCAACCCCTCTCCCTGCAGGGCAGGGCTGGGTCGGGTCCAGAGCAGAAAATGCTGCATCACACAGAAGAGAAAACCATCCAGGATGAACATTCTCCTCCTGAATGCAAATGCAGGCACTTGTGACAAGACAGGCGTACAACAACTCTCAGGGGTGCCTCCCTCACCCTCCCCACCTTGACGGGTGACAGTCCTCATTTCCCCTGTAACCCATGTTTCAAGCACATTGTTTTTCTCTGTTTGATAAAGTGTAATTCATTTAAGGCTCTGATAGTTATTTCATGTCTCCAAAGCATACTTTTCATAGGAAGATCAATTCCAAGAAAACACTTAAAGCCCATGGAAGTTAAATTCCTTAACAAGTGCTAAGTGACCAATCACTCACTGAGGGGGCCTTTAACTAAGATCAAGGAATGATAACTCTGCTGGGAGCCCTTGAACAAGATTTTATGAGTCTTCTTTTTCCTCTGCCTGAAATTAAAGTTCATTTTGGAGACCAGGGAAGGAGCTGATCCAGAGAGCAACCAGCCCGCCCAGTATGGTCGGAGGAAATGCTCTCAGGGTCTACACAGCAAATGTGAGGGTCCAGGAGCCCTGTGCAGTGTCCTTCAGTTGTCCTCACACATGTAGGCCACGGGAGCAAGGAGAATCTCAGCTGCTACCTTGATACCTCAGCTCGTGGAGAAAAGAAGGACAGGCAGGTGGGGAGGTTTGGGAGTCCGGAGGAAGAGAGAAGGCTCGGGAGACAAGGATGAAGGGGACAGACCATGAAGTCTCCAAGATAAATGATGGGATGGATTCCAGAGACTCGAGTGCTTGAAAGGAGGTGACAGCCAACACTTCCTCAGATGACAGATGAACTCAAGAATGTGCCAGGACACCAGTTTCCAGTCGGTGAGATCTTACATGTGCCTACCCCTGTGCTTGTGCTTTGCAGGTGTCATTTCAGGTAAGTGTCATCATAACCCAGTGGATTTGGTGGCATCGTGACCCTGCTTTGCAGATTGGGGAGTTGAGACAGAGGGGAAGCTCTTTGCCCTGAAACACCAAGTTGTGATTCAAATCCTGATCTGTCTGACACCAAAGCCTGAGCATGTCACTATCACACCTAAACCCCTCTATCCCTGCTTGCACACCTCCAAGGATGGGGAACTCACCACCTCTCATGGCAGCCCGTGCTGTCTCCGAACAGCTCTGAGTGCCGGAAAGCCCTCCTGCAGGTTACACTGAGCGCATCTCCATGCTCTCCACAGGGCAGTCCTCACTGTTCTTGAAAGGACCCCCTTCCCTCCAAAGCTGTTCTGTCCCCCAGCACCACAACCCCACTCCTTCAGAACTCATCACACAGCCCCTCTCACCAAGCTCCAGGGTCCTCCCTCCCTTCGTGCTCTGACAAATCCAATGCGGTGCTCCAGGGAAGATCTGCCCCGAGCACCCAGCAGGGTCCTAGACCCAGAGTCTCACCTTTTCTGCTGACTCTTCCTGAGTGAGAAGACCTCTGTGAGACATGGGCTGATCAAGAACAACTGGGTGATTCTCCTTTATTCTCCACCCTGTTCCCCTGATTCCTGTCACACACACACACGCGTGCATGCCATCCTGTAGCTGGAGATCTGAATAAGTAAGTATGTTTAACTACCTTAACTGAGGCAGCATGTAGTTGACATAGAATAAACTGAATACATTTTAAATGTGCAATTTGATAAATGTTGGCATAGGTAGCAGCCTTGAAAATATCTCTTACAACCAGAATAATGATTGTATCATCACTCCCCCAATCTCCTGTTCCTGTCTAATCCCTCTCGCGTGCCTTTCCCTGCATTTCCCCCACCCCATTCCTGGTCAGCCATGGGCCTGCTTTCTGTCACTATAGATTATTGTTCTAGAATTTTCTGGACTTTTATGTAAATGGACTTTAGGTAATGGAATCTGAGACTAATGTAGTCCTTTATGTGCAATTCCATTGCAGTTACATTGAGATTGGCCCATGCTGTTGCCCATTTCAGTAGTTATTTCTGAAAGGAGTCTCATCATGTGGATGTGCCGCACTTGCTCATCCACATGACTGCTGGTGGACATTTGGATCGCTTCTAGTTTGCGGCTGTTATAAACTTGCTTGGGACATTCATGCTCTCTTTAAGTAAATAACTGGGAGCGGGAGGGCCAGACCAGAGGGGAGGTGTTTAACTTTTTATGAAACTATCAAACTTCCCTCCAAATTGATTCTACCATGTTCCATCCCACCAGAGTGAACAAGTTATAGTTCTTCATATCCTGGACAAAACTTCTTATGATCCATCTTTTTAATTTTAGCCATTCTAATACCCCAGCTCTGCAGAGGCATTCCACTGTCGTTCAGATCTGTGCTTTCCTAATCACAAGAGATGTTCGGCATCTTTTCATATGCTTATATTTTTACCACTCATGTATCTCCTGCAAGGAAGTGTTCAAATTCTTTGCCTATTTTTCATTGGTTGATTATTTTGAGAGCTCTTTTATACTCTAGATATAAATCTTTCATCAGCTATATATCTTGCAAACATTTTCTCCCAATACATGGCTTGTATTTTAATTCTCTTTAAGATGTCTTTCAAAAAGCAAACGTTTTTCATGTTCATTAACTCCAATTTGTCAATGTTTTCTCTTATCTATCATGTTTTTGGTGTCATAGCTCAGAAAGCTTTGCTTGATTCAAAGTGGAAAAGATTTTCTCCTCAGTTTTTTTCTAGAAGTTTTATAATTTTGAAGTTTATGTTTAAACATATTTATTTTTAGGTATTAATTTGATGATGTAAGCTAGGAGTTGAAGCTCACACTTTGCATGTGGACATCCAACTGTACCGGCACCATTTGTTGAAAAGGTTATTTCTCAACTGAATTGTTGTGGCACCTTTGTCACAGATCAGTTCTCCATCTGTGAGTTTTTCTAGACAGTCTGTTCTGTTCTGTTGGTCTTTATGTTTATATTTATGCCAATACCACCCTGCTTTGATTACTTTAGCTTCATACGTCTTGAAATTAGGTAGTTAATCTTCTAAATATATTCTTTTTTATAGTTAGTGGTATGGGTTATTCTAGATATTTTGCATTTGCATGTGAAATTTTAAATCTGCTTTTACAATTCTACTAAAAAAAATACTAACAACACCTATGGGACTTTCGATTGGGATTGACTTAATCTAGAGATCGACTTGGAGAAAGTGGACGCATCAATATTATGCCTCTGACCCATGAGCAGCATATATTTTTGCATTTATTTGGGTCTTTAATTTCCCTCAGCAGTGTTCCTTAGTTCAGAATGGAAAGAGCTGTGCATCTTTTGTCTGACTTATCCCTAAGGATTAAAAACTGTTGATGCTATTATCTCTAATATTTTTATTTCAGTTTCTAATTGTTCATTACTAGTAAATATAAGTACAATTGATTTTTGTATATTGACCTTGTATCCAGCAACTTGCTAAAAAACTCACTTATTTGTTGTGATAACTCATATTTCTTTGGGTTTTCTGTGTAGGCAATCATGTTGTCTAGGATGAAAAAAGTTTACTTATTCTTTTCCAGTAGAGAAGAATTTGATCTGTTTTTCATGCTTCGTTGCACTGGCTACCTCCGGTACCTCTTTTTCTTGACCTTAGGAGCAGAACATTTATTCACTCACCATTAAGTATGATCGCAGCTATAGTTTTTTTTATAGGTCCACTTATCAATTGGCAGAAGTTCCCTTCTATTCCTAGTTTGCTGAGAGTTTTCATAAGGAAAATAAATGTGAAATAATGGAATATTGAAACGCATGTAAAAATGATTGGGAAATGCCACAGCGCTTGTTTTCTCTCTGTATCTTGCCCTTTGAAATGTGACTTTGCTTCTCCTCCCAGCAAGGGAGACGTCTGTTTCCCCACTTGTTGACTTTGGACTGGTGCTCTGCCTTACTTTAGCCCAAAGTATGTGGCAGAAATGATGTGACAATTTCCACTTGTTTTAAAAAGTACCTAGGACTTTAAAAAATCAGACATAGCAAGATCATGCAGATGCAAAAGTATTGTCACTAAGGAAGAAGTTTATACTCACAGATTCCCTTGAAACAGAAGTCACTGCCCACCACATAGGGCCACTCAGAGAAGCACCAGGGTGGGTGAGGAGGCAGAAGGAAAAGAGGAAAGAGAGCATAACCCAGAATAACCTTTATTAGGGTTTTACGGAAAGGAATGGGCAAGACAAGGTTGATATGTTGAGCCACCCTATGATGGAGTAATCTGAACCAAGATGGCAGTCTTTTGGCCACAGAGGTTGTCCCTAGGTGTCTGGCAACTGGCACCAGGGTCATTTTTGTCGGGAGAATATTGACTTGGTGTGTGAGAGTTTGATAAAAGAGATGGTTAGAGGTGAGGGTTCTGGATGGGGGAGTCATTTGCCCTCTCTGGAAATTAGCTATGGAAGGAATGGTGTCTCCAGGATCTAGGTCTCAGTGTCAGAGTATCAAGACCAGAATTGCCAAACAGCATGGAAACATGGAAAATATTTTCTTAGGAGAGTTAAAAGAAGGAAAACAGGTAGAAGTATAAGAAGTTCTTATAGGCTGATCTATAACTAGGACTTCCAATTATAAAGCATTAGAAAAAAAAATAAAATAGACCCGAAATCTTAGGGATCACTCACATCATGGTAGAAGTGTAGAGTATTAGAAATACAAGTTTACTATAATGTCTTGGCATATTGGTCAGGTCACGGTGGCTGATATGGCAGTTAAATAGTTGGAGGGTGTGAGCTGACTACTAAAGTATATGCAAAGATTAGTGGTATTATACCCAAGCGTAGGAGCAGTTATGGTGGGCAGGTTGGAAGTACAAGGCAGGAGGTCTTGGCAGAAAGCTAGAGGGGAGTAGCAGAAGACACCAAGGAATGGGGAGTCTCTTCTTAGGGGACCAACAAGTTAAGAGATGAGGCAGGTTTCCCCTAGGGAAACAGTCATCCCCACTCATCTTTAGATGGTAAAGATAGTAGAAAACTCCGCCAGGTGTCTCTTCAGGCATGGGTGTGTAAGAGTAGACTTTTTGGAAGAAAGCAGCGAGCAATCCAGAATTGTGAGCTAAATAGTCAGCTCAGAAGCATAATGGAATCCCTAATATCAAAGGAAGAAAAGCAAAAATGTCCCATGCTCAATATGTCTTAAGAGAGGCAGCTTTGTGAATATTGCTAGATAGAAATCTCAGTGTCTAGGGTACGGTCATCCCCAGCACAGGAGACAAAGTCATCTCCAACAGCAAATTCTTGGGCTGTGAGATGTCACCTCCAGAGATGAGCTTCTAGATCGGGGAGGTATCATCTGGGATGCAGAACTAGGGTATCCTTTCTAAGTGGCTAGCCACTTGGATTGATGTGGTCTCAGCATTTGCCATTCTTGGTTAAAGCAATGGCTTACTTGGAAGGTTTGGACCTCGAGATTGCAAATCAATGAAGGCACCAAGACCAGTAGTAATAAAACCAACAGTCAATGGCATACAGTCTCACTTGACAGCGTTTTTGTTTTTATTTTTGGTGGAAGTTTAGGTTCAAAGGGGTTCATATCAGATGAACAGCTACCTGACCTGTGGGATAATCTATGGTTAACGGGTCCCCATATAGTCTGGACTTACAGGCTTGGGGCAAGACCACAAATGGATAAAGATCGATTAAGCTGTGGGGTAAAATACTCATTTAGGGAACTATTATATTGGGCTGGAATTTGCAAAGGAGATCTTTGCACCCCTCATTCTTCCTCTCAATTAAACCAACTATTGGGAACTCACTGAGGACATGAAAGTTCTGTTAAAAGCCTCTCCAAGAGCCCAGTATTGTGTATTTTGAAAACTGCAATGTATATCTCGGTTACTAGGAGTAATGCCTGAAACTCTGAAGGGAGTGAGGATGGTTATGTTACGCCTTGCATTATGGCCAAGGCGTATGTAGAGACCTGGGTGATTTTGATGTATGTTTTGAGTATCTGTGAAGCAAGATATTCCCAGAGTTGTATTTTTTGTTTTTATTTGATCCTGAATCTTCAGAGTCTGGTGAAAAGACTCTGAACAGAACACATCAGCCAAGTCCGTAAGAGCAACATAGTTACAGCAGATTATTGGCTGGAGTCACTAATTTTATTTAACAGTACTGGGTACTAGACTTGAGGCCCCTGATGGATAAGACCACAGCACTCATACTGGAGGAACCCACTGAGATGCCCTTCATTTGTTCCAAGTTTAAAAACGCAATATTCAGCTAGTGAATATTCAAAAATAATAGAAAAGCAGTGGGGATAATCACCCTTTATTAGTTGGGTTTTATAAGTAAGTTTTAATCCTCAAAGGCTCTGTATTAACTTACATTAGGCCTTATTACTATCTTTAATGTGGGGTCCATGCAACCCCATTCCATCAAGCCATTTTGTATGTGCCGAAGATTTGCTTTTAATTTAAATCTGAATTTACTTTTACATTTAATTTTAATTAGTGCATCTATGCTCAATGTGGGATTTTTTAAGGCCGTGGGTATTTTGACTCTGGGAAATGTAGGCAAGGCTAATTAAAGTGAAATGTGTCTGCTTTTCTCTATTTTATATTTAGTTGCTTCCCTAAGAATATAGGGGGGGTAAAATGTTTAAATTTAGTGGGATTCCCAGGTATAACTGTGATTTGAACCCCAGAATTGATTAAATTGATGAAGTTTCATTAATTGGTGCCTTTTGGTAAATGCTAAGGTTAATTAGAACCTAGGTCATAGAGGCACAAAACCACTGAGTACCCTTTTTAACTGTTAGTATCTTTAGTATAGAAATGTGTGTATATATTTATTGTGAAATTTTATATATATTTATATATATATAATTTGCTATATAAAATTTTAGTATATAAATTCCTATTTCCAATTGGGTCAGATTATGAACACACACTCAGACACATACACACACACACGCATATAAGCAACCCCCCTTATCAAGAATTTTTCTGTTCCCTTTTCCCCTCCTTTCCCTGTCGTAAGCTTTTAGCCACCTGAGCTATGGTTCATAGTTTCTGTCTCCGGTTCATGAGAAGAAAGGAGGGAAGAGAAGGGCCTGCTGGCCTGCCTGCAGACCAGCCTCTCCCCCGCACAGCCCCCGACCACAGGCTCATCAGTCCTCCCGCCTTTAATATCCTTCTTAAAACATTGTTTCCATTCTTTTCTTCTCTCTTTTATAGCAAAATGACCTTACAGTCAATCAGTTATACAGTGAAAGTGTTTGCAGAGGAAATCACTGCTGTGAAACCAGCAGACACTGGGAGGTGTTTAGGGGAGGACTTGAGGAGAGGCTCTGCATGGACCTTTTGTACAGCAAGGTCACCCTGCAGGGGAGTCCTTTCCTCTGTCCAGGAAATGGCTGGGGCTCCGGGAGGGGCCGTCTCTCAGGATCCAGACCCCAATGACAAAGCATCAAGAATACAGAAATGAGAAGTGTCAAGCCACCAACCTGAAAACACCTTGTGTCCTTTCAGTTTCTCCTTTGAACTTTAACCTTCACCCTGAAGACATGTGTGGGCTGACCAGCTGTCAGGCAGCAGGAAGGAGAAATGGGCCAATGGGCCATCCCTACTGGGCCCCGCTCACCAGCCAGCCCCAGGCCAGCCACCAGCGAGTGCCTGTGTGCGCACAGCCAGCCGGATGGGATGGGAGGCACCGGCTCTCCGCCAAGTGCTCAGTAAATGATGGCTCGCTGTGTTAGGCCAGTCCTGGCGCTGATTTGTTACGCTGTTCCGCTAACTAACACACCGCATCGGTATCACTGCAAAGGGAGCTGTTGGACTCATTTGCCAGCAATATTAGCTCTGCGGCCTTGACTCTTCCTAATTATCTCTTCGCCAACTTTGTTCCTAAAATTCCGCTGGTGCTTCTCTCTGCCTGAAGAAACTATACATCCCCGCCTTTCAGTGCATCCTCGACTCAGCCAATCAACAGACGTGTAAAGCACGCCTGCTGACGTCACAGGCGTATTTAGGATCGAAACCTAAGCCCTGAAAAGCTCTGGGGAGTTGCAGAATGATGACAGTCCAGAGGCGGTTCCACGGTTCCAAGAGCGGTTTGCCAGCAGAGTCACATATGAGAGTCCCAGGATTGCCTGCGAGCCCTCCCCTGGTGGAGCAATGGCCCACCAAGGAAATCAGACAACTGACTGTGTAACAACAGTGTAGAGGGAGGGAGAGCGGCAGGTGGCCAAGTGACCGTCGCTGCAGTCGGGGGCACGGACAGTCCTGGTGTACAACTGCTGACACAGACCAGAACCTTAGGACCCCCCAGCAGTTTGACACTGTGGGTACCGCCCGCCGCCTTGCTATGGTGACTACTGACAGTAAAAGCATTTGCTCTGTTAAAATGACAGGCGTGTGCTCTGCTGGGAAAATTTTATATTCGATTTTAGAGTGGATTTTTCCTTTTGTGCAACTAGAGATTTTTTTTTTTTTAATTAGACTTGACTAGAGAGAGGTGGTTTGCAGGGAATAAATATTCCCGGAAAACTGCTCCCCTGGATTGCGTTGCCTGCTGTCCTGCTCAGCGTCTTCTTCGTTTTGTAACTAACTAGTGCTTGGCACTTGGCATGATTTCTACTTGTCTGACTTCCAGGAGTTCTTTGTTTTGGGCGGGGGTGGGGGGGTGTTTTTACACAGAATTTTTTTTAATTTAAATAGAAAAAAAATTATTCCCACTACATTCTAGGTCCAGAAGAATAGGCGATAACTAAGATAGACATAGAACCTGCCACCCAGAAAACTTAACAGGAAATTGAAGATTAAATAATTGCGGAATGATTGCAGTGGAGTTAAACACAGCACTTCCCCTGGAATGTGTACCATTCAGCATAGAAAGTGCTCCAACCGGCAACTGAGTTGCAGCCGCCAGGCCCAGCAGGCTGCTCAGAGCCACCTTGGGAAGGAGCAGGGCTCACAGGGGGCGGTGCACACCCGGCAGAACGGCGGGCTCCCTCTGTGAGTGGGGAGCCTGAGCTTGGAATCAGGCGTCACCACAGGGCTGTGCCGGCCCCTGGGACTTGCACCGATACCTCCCCATCAAGCATGGCCCTGAGGGTCACCCGTCTTCCTGGCTCGGGCGCATGCACCCAATCAAAGAGGACGGGCCCGCAGGGGACGTTTTCCAGACCCGTAGTTTCCAGGGGAACAAACAGGATCCAGTTGGATCTGCTGATGCGGAGGCTCCAGTGGGGGCCAGTGGGCAGTCGTGGTCCCTGGGGTCAGGGAGATGGTACCGCGCGAATCCCGGCTCCTGTGAACCCTGAGACTGTCACTCAGCAGCTCCCGGCCTCAGTTTTCTCGCCTGACACAGGAATTACTGGTTAAACAGAAATGAAATGATGAGCACGAATGTCCATTCCTTTGTAATAAATGGTGAAACCCACACAAGTCTGATAGGTTAGGCCTACAAATACATGTGTTTCCATGTTTCCTCCTCTTACTTCAACCTTGAACCAGGCCTCTAGCTGTCCCGGACCTTTCTGTCTGGTCCTGCCACCCTGGTCCCAGGGCATGTGGGCTTTCCCAGCACACAGTGGAAGGCACCTCCTCCCTGCCCGAGCAGACCCTCTCCTTCTGTTGTGAGGGGCTCTCTCCCCTCTGTCTCAGACAGTCCCATCCTTAGACTCTCTAATGCCCTTGGGTCACCTCCCCCACTTGGATGTCATTCCCCGGTTCGGGGGACCACAGTGAGGTCATCTTCATATTCCGTACGGCATCTGACACAGGCTGGGTGCTCAATACTACCCAGGCTGTGGGATTTGGGGAGACGGCAGTCTGCTCCTCATACTCCCCCTGGCTCAGTTCAAATTTTCCCCAAAGACCAAATCCGTCTTGACAGACCATGGAGCCAGCACGTACTAGGAGCACTTACTACACGTCAGACTTTACAAAGGCTGTGGAGTGGGAGTCCTCATCCCCATGTTGTTGGTACAGAACTGACTCACTTGTCCCCTGGCTCAGGGCTACTGTGTTCCAAAACCACCTCTCCTCATGGGATCCTGGGGGGCACTCCTGAGCAGAAAGGACACCAGGAAAGTGCCTCTCCTGGGTCTGGCATAGGAAAGACAGACTGAGCTGAACCTCATCCACTGAGGTGGGGAAGCCCTGGTGTGGACCCCTGTTCTGAGTCCAAACTCTGCCCCTCCCACCCTCCTGTCACAGCGCCCTCCCCTTGCACCAGCACTGAGTCAGGTCACACCCAGCACCTCCTTGGACATGTGCCCATCACGACACCTGAGAGGCTGGGGTTCACCAGCGCACCCCCAGGTGCCTCCAGCTCCAGGAAGCTCCTCAGTGCCTCCTCCCTCCCTCTGCTCCCAACTCCATCAGACAACAGCGACAACAGCTGAGCACATCAGCGGAGAATTCCTAACGGCTGCTGGTCCCTCTGAGGACGACCGCGCACTCCCCATAATGACATTCATTAGTCTGTCCGACATCAATACTGTTCTCAGGTTAATATGTTTAACTTAATGAGGCATTTATTTTCAGTTAGAAAACTCCTGAAGAAGCATGTTTTCTCCTCATGAGCTAAGCTGATGAGTAGATTAATACCAGGCTTGAAAACCCGACCTAGAAAATGAAACTAACCAGTTCCTTTTTCTTCTTCAGATATGAACTGTGCTTGAATTAATTTCAGTTAGATTTGACATTTCTAAGGGGAAGATGCAGGAAGATCCCTAATCAACTGTGTGATTTGTCTTCCTTGTGCCTGTCATTCCTCCCCGTCCCCCCACCCCCAGCTCCAGGGAGATGAGACCAAGGACCATCATATGATTGTGGGGGGCGGGGGGCGGTTGAGTGCCTGAAATCCAGCAGCAGGAGGGGCAGAGCCTGAAAGGGCGACTCTCACCTGGGACAGAGGAGGCAACCGGAGGGGACAGAGCAGGCATTCGACTGGTCTGTCGCATCCATTGCCAACTCTGCAGTCCACTGTGTCAGCACCACACAGGCACTGATGAGATAGATACCTGTTGAAAGATCAGAACACACTGAATAGCTGCTCTCATTTATTCCTGGAATCACATGCCCTCAAAAGTGAGAAGGTACCTGATGTCCCAGACATGTTGTGACTGAGACAGTGTTCGTGACTCCTGGCCCTAGGACCAAGGATGACTCAAAGCCATTTCCTTTGATGACTTTATCAGGGATATTTCCACATCACTCTCCTCATGGGACTGGGAGTTGGAGCCAGCCATGAGCTGCCAGCTGGGATGCGCTTTCCGCTCTCCCGGGAACTGGCTGCCAGGCCATCCCATTCAATGATGTCTGCCCAAAAGTCAGATAGCTGCAAGAGACTCAGCCAGCAAGAGACTTTCTCCACTTACCCTCCATTCTCTCTCTGGAAAAGTTCAGCCCTGTTTCAATCACATTCGGCATGGTGGGTGTTGCTGGGGAACAAGCCAGGCTCTTACAAACAGGGTTTATTTCAGATTTCATTTCTGCCACTTTCCAACTGAGAGAGCTTGGGCAAGTCCCTCCACCATCTGAAACTACATTTACTCAGTTGTAAAATGGCTAAAATGCAGGAGTCTTTATTGGCAAAATGAATGAATTGTAATGTATGAAACTGACACAACTTCAGTGACCGTGTGCAAAGCTGAACTGAAAGGAGCTGGCATCATCAGGCACAATAGGCTCATCTTCCCTCCACCCTCCTCAACCCATCTTCCCTCCTGCTAGTCTGTTTTTCTACCCAACTGACTCAAGTTGTGAGTCTGAGTCAAGGGGCTCCCCTGCCCTTCCTGACCCATTTCTTCCACATTTATGATTTCCTGCCATTTTGCCTGTCACTGTCCGTTTAAGGTCCTGACAGCCAGCCCATATAAGGTCTTGGACCATAACCTGACTACAATTGGAGAACGCTCAAAGTGCATCCAAGAGCTCCCCACCTGCCCACCCCCACCCAATCAAGATGTCAAAATTGATGGAGAGAGCTTGGCTTTGTTATCCTTTTTCCTGGACCACCCAAGCCCAACATAGACACAATCTTAGTGCTTCATCGATGAGAAAGCTAAGCTACTGCACCACCTATCACTGTTATTCAATCTCTAATGGCCCCTGTCATATGCGGTTTCCAAGACTTGGATGCATAGGGCACCAGGATCCTGGCACATAGGGAATGAATTATATGGCAGAATTAATGATTCTAAGATGAATAGAAGATGGTTATGAAGCCACTGAGCCCTCCTCGCTGTTGACTGCAGGGGGCCTCATAGTAGAGTCTGGCCCACACTGTCCTTCAGGACCAAGGACAGCAGCCACAGTACCCTAGGTTCTAACCCAGCTTCCACAGTGTCTTTTAAGACTCGAAGAATTGTAAATGAATATAGTAGAAAGGAAGTCAGAGACCATCTTAATTTAATAATCTCTCTCTGTGTCTCTCTCTCCTCTCTCTGTCTCTCTCTGTCTCTCTCTCCTCTCTCTC